>SJYC01122608.1:0-50213 GCA_006408675.1 Madoqua kirkii | reverse complement strand
TTGTAGATATTAATTAATTAAAATTACATGATAACTAAAAAGGTTACTATCTCATTTATTTATCGATCATTTTTCTCCTGTATATTTTATTTTCTCCTCTGTATATTTTACTAACTTTGTTTACTTCACATTGATCATATATTAAGAATATATATTAAAAATATAACTATTTCAAAAATTTGAAAGATTGGTCTTCCTACCTCCATTCACCTTTGATTCAGTGGAAACTGTGATTTTGTGAAATAACTCCTGTTTATTGACTGATTTCACTTTGGCTGCACGGGGTCTTGGCTGCTGCACGGGCCTTCTCTAGTTGCGGGTCACCGGCTTCTCACTGCGGGGCTTCTCTCACTGTGCAGCTCAGGCTCCAGGGCGTGTGGGCTCCAGCAGTCGGCTCCCGGCTCTAGAACAGTCTCAGGAGCGGTGGTGCCCAGGTTTTGCTGCTCCTAGGCATATGGGATCTTCCCAGAGCAGGGACCGACCCCATGTCCCCTGCCTTGGTTCAATGCTCAGTGGATTCTTTTACCACTGAGCCACCAGGGAAGCCCGGAATTTTGATTTTTAATATTTAAATGTTTGGGTATTTTGTATAAAATTTTCATATAGGTAAAATTACATATTAAAATAATTCTATGTAATAACCACATGCTTTACAAAGCCCTTACTGAAAATTATCTTTTAAACCCAATATGTATATTTATTATACTTTTATGATATTGCTTTTAATATTTAAATAATATTAATAACTTGATGCTGAAGCTGAAACTCCAGTACTTTGGTCACCTGATGAGAAGAGCTGACTCATTGGAAAAGACCCTGATGCTGGGGAAGATTGAAGGCAGGAGGAGAAGGGGACGACAGAGGATGAGATGGTTGGATGGCATCACGGACTCAATGGACATGAGTGTGAGTAAACTCCAGGAGCTGGTGATGGACAGGGAAGCCTGGTGTGCTGCAGTCCGTGGGGTCTCAAAGAGTCGGACACGACTGAGCGACTGAGCTGAACTGAACTGAGTAACCCGGTACAGAGAAAGAGGTGTAATCTGGTCTCCTCCCCTCCATTCTTCCTTCTGCTCTTGCTTCCTTTTAAGGTTTAGTTTAACGGCTACATCATCATGCTAGGCGCATTTATTAAGCAGTCAAAATTTCTTTACGTGAAATTCCACCCATACGGTTGCTCTCGGGAGCTCTCTCCACTGCGGTCCGTGGCCGGCCTGACGATCCTTGCGCGAATGTCACTGTCATTCCATACGGCTTGCTAAGGACACCAGCCCCAAAAGCCAACTCGCGGAGCAGTACATTCGCCAGAGGGCTGATTCACGTGCCAGCTTCCTGAGACTGAGCTTCGTGGCCAGAGGCCTAGCGGGCTCGTGGGAGCAGGACCGGGGCCCCAGGGCTGAGGAGGGGCCCATTACTTTTTCTCAGACTCCTCTGCTCTCTGCGCCTCACCCGCCCTGCAGCCTGCTTCATGCTTAGGTGCTAATCAACACGGCTTCCTTCTCCACTGCACTTCGGGAGAGATTTTCTGAGTTGGGAGAAGTTTCTGTTTTTAATCATGCTTTCCCAATAACTGCCACTGAGACCAATTTCCCTTCAAATCTTTTATTCTCCTTTTTTTTCAGAAAATTTTCTAATCTTTTTTTCACCTTTATTCCTCACAAACAATTCAGAATTGTTATCTAAGAGTTGAAAACAGAAAAGGGTTTTAGGGTTTAGACTGAGCTTAAATGTAGTATACCTGCTGCTAAGTCGCTTCAGTCGTGTCCGACTCTGTGCGACCCCAGAGACGGCAGCCCACCAGGCTCCCCCGTCCCTGGGATTCTCCAGGCAAGAACACTGGAGTGGGTTGCCATTTCCTTCTCCAATGCGTGAAAGTGAAAAGTGAAAGTGAAGTCGCTCAATCGTGCCTGACCCTCAGCGACCCCATGGACTGCAGCCCACCAGGCTCCTCCATCCATGGGATTCTCCAGGCAAGAGTACTGGAGTGGGCTGCCATCGCCTTCTCCGTTAGTATACGTACTAGATTTAAAATAATGTTTTAAATTGAGCTTCACATCAAGAAAGTAATGTTTCTGCATTTATTCTCGTTCTTTTGTTCACTCCAATAGTTGAGTAGCTTTCCTCTTATAGATTCTAGACGCTCATTGTTAAATTTATATTCAAGTATTTTATGAGTAATTACTATTGTTTTTAAGTTGAATTTTTAGGCCATTTTTCTTCAATTATATGTATTCATATGTATAATTTATTTTATACATTAATTATGCAGTCAATCCCCTCAGAAACCACTCAATTTTTTTCAGCAAGATTTTTATTAAATTGCCTTGAGATTTCCAGTTAGTATACGTACTAGATTTAAAATTAATGTTTTAAATTGAGCTTCACATCAAGAAAGTAATGTTTCTGCATTTATTCTCGTTCTTTTGTTCACTCCAATAGTTGAGTAGCTTTCCTCTTATAGATTCTAGACGCTCATTGTTAAATTTATATTCAAGTATTTTATGAGTAATTACTATTGTTTTTAAGTTGAATTTTTAGGCCATTTTTCTTCAATTATATGTATTCATATGTATAATTTATTTTATACATTAATTATGCAGTCAATCCCCTCAGAAACCACTCAATTTTTTTCAGCAAGATTTTTATTAAATTGCCTTGAGATTTCCAAGGGTAAATATCATATTATTGCTAAATAATGATACTTTTCTTCTTCATAACTAAAAAGAATGGTGCAGATCTTATCAAAGGCAGTGCTTGCTCCCAGTGAACATTGTATTTATTTTTCAATATACAGATTATTAATTTCAATCTTACTTCTCAATCTTGACCATATATTTCCTATAAAATCGTGGTTGTATATATTTTTTATCACATCTTAAGAAATGAAATTCACAAATAGACTATTAAAACAATATTTTGAAAGAATCTTATTCTGAATTTTCACTTTCATAGTTACAGTTGTTTTTACCCTCGCCCAATAGGCAATGGCAGCCCACTCCAGTACTCTTGCCTGGAAAATCCCATGGATGGAGGAGCCTGGTAGGCTGTGGTCCATGGGCTCGCTGACGGTCGGGACACAACTGAGCGACTTCTCTTTCACTCTTCACTTTCGTGCATTGGAGAAGGAAATGGCAACCCACTCCAGTGTTCTTGCCTGGAGAATCCCAGAGGCAGGGGAGCCTGATCGGCTGCCGTCTATGGGGTCACACAGAGTCAGACAAGACTGAAGTGACTTAGCAGCAGCAATATCTTAGAAGCAAGTGTTGAATAAACCCAATATATAAAGATAAAATCAAAACTGTCACTGCCAGATAAAAACTGTGATGAATTATAGTATCTAACTGAAGATAAAACCCACATAAGAAAAATAATATCCTAGTAATATTATCATTACAAAATAAACTTTCATTGGATGTTTTACTAAATACAAATTGACATAATTCTGTAAAGTTAATTTTGTAAGCTTATTTTGAAAACATACAGATTGGTAAACAAGACACACAAAGTTAACTGATTTTACTGCTAATCTGTACACAGGACATGTATCTATGCGACGATGCTGTCTTCCTAGTACATGGCCTATCTGCATAAACCATAACCATTTCGTCTTTTTTTTATTATGAGGGTGAGGGACCAGTTAGTTAAAGAATAAAAAGATTAATCAAATATATTAACTCTGAGATTTTAAAATTTGATTGGACTTTATATCCACTGCCCAATGTCCAATGGCCTGAGGTGGGGAGAGTAAGGACCAAATGAGAGATTTTTTTCAGTGCAAACCGAAGCTCCTCTGGTTGGAAACAACAGCGCAGTGTGCCACCTAGACTGAGGCAGATTTCGGATCAGTGGTGGGTGAGAACTGGCACGTTTTCCTTCACAGGGATCTTGCTGACAACAGAGCAGATTTCATTATCCTAAAAGTAAAAGGCCCAGACTTTCCAAAGCAAAAGAAAAATAATATGTTTATGACACTTCACCCTAATTAATTATTGCTACCCTGAAAAGCACTTCCCTCTGAACCTGGAGAAACTTAAATTGTGGCATAATTTACCTTTCTTCTAACTGAAATGTAGAGGAAATTATGTAATTCTATTTTGCATTTTCCTTTCTACTCAGAATCATCTGTAATCTTTTCCCCAAAAATGATGTTTCCAAATTGCATGTTTCCATATGAGCTGGCACCTCGGGTTCTCCATTTCCTAACTACGGTATCGAGAAGCTCTGTGCTCAGTCGCTCAGCTCGTCTGACTCCTTGCAACCCCATGGACTGCGGCACGCCAGGCCTCCCCATCCTTCACCACCTGCCTTAGCTTGTCCATCAGTCGGTGATGCCATCCAACCCTCTCATGTGGTCCCCTTCTCCTGCCCTCAGTCTTTCCCAGCATCAGGGCCTTTTCTAATACGTCAGCACTGAGAAATCCCATGGGGCACATAAACCCTAGAGTGTAGGAGAGATTTATTATCTGACATCTGAGACCCATCTGAAGTTAAAACCCGACTTCCCAGTGTTATCTGTAGCCACTTTGCCCTTGAACTCATCTGCTTACAGCTCCAAGGATGTGTTCTTCATGCCACTGTTTTTGCATGTTTACTTATACTGTTTGTTATGCTTGCACTGTCCTTTCTGGATTTTATTCAGCACACCTTTGAAGGAAGAAACTGCTTCTCCCTGTGTCTGAGGACCTGTTGGTGACAGCTCTGACCTGTCAACTGACCCAGCTCTCCAGGACTCGTGGGTCCCCGTCTCACTGCTGGTCTTATAGGCAACTTCCTCCAACAGTCACGCTGCCAAGAGGGAAAACTTTCCTCCCATCTCTGACACTTTTCACTAGGGTTACCTATTCACTCCATTTCTTACAATGGGTATAAATACAATGCTTTGCTTCATTCAGCTCCTTTCTAAAGCTCTTATCTCTCAGCCATCCTCCCCAGCAATGTAGAAGGCATTTTCTAGGACTTGCTAGAAGACATTCTGAGTAACCTGTCCATGTTACGTGCAAACTCACCCTGGTCTTGGACCCCTAACTACTGTCTGTGATTTGCAACAGTGATTCTAATTTCTCAGAGTGAGTTCTTTTCCTGTCCATATCAGATTTTTGGTCTTGTTAGAGCCCCAGATACCAATCAATCACATCTTCCCAAGAGGTGTTTCAGAGCATCGTCAAAGCCATCTGCTGCTGCTAAGTCACCTCAGTCGTGTCCGACCATGCGACCCCATAGACGGCAGCCCACCAGGCTCCCCCATCCCTGGGATTCTCCAGGCAGGAACATTGGAGTGGGTTGCCATTTCCTTCTCCAATGCATGAAAGTGAAAAGTGAAAGTGAAGTCACTCAGTCATGTCTGACTCTTCATGACCCCATGGACTGCAGCCTACCAGGCTCCTCCATCCATGGGATTTTCCAGGCAAGAGTACTGGAGCGGGTTGCCATTGCCTTTTCCATCTAGCAACCCCAGATTTATCTGGACAAGGTCAGGTGCAACTTATCATTTCATTCTGTCTAGCTTCCTACAACATTTAACATCTGTGCAATAGAATTTAATACTTGACTTAATGCTTCCATATACTTACTTACCCCTTTGTGTTTATATCTTCCTGACTTGATTGTAAGATCTAGGTGGGAGTGTGTTGCACTAAATTCTGTCCACTACAGTGGTCAGTGCATGGGTGTAACAACTCTACTCCAGTCTTACTATGTCTTGTCCTTCTTACCTCCTTCTTGGTAATGTCACCAGTACGTCCAAAAGGCAACAGCATTTTAAAGAATTCAAGTATGGCTCTCTGGCTCCACCCTTTTCCTACTAGCTTCAAGAATACATGGGCCTAAACAAATGAAAAAATTCAGACTTAAACTGAAGAAAGGAGGGGAAACCACTAGACTATTTAACCTAAATCAAATCCCTTACAGTGATACAGTGGAAGTGACAAATAGATTCAAGGCATTCGATCTGATATAGAGAGTACCTGAAGAACTATGGATGGAGGTTTGTAACATTGTACAGGAGGTGGTGATCAAAACCATCCCCATGAAAAAGAAATACAAAAAGGCAAAATGGCTGTCTGAAGAGGTCTTACAAATAGCTGAGAAAAGAAGAGAAGCGAAAGGCAAAGGAGAAAAGGAAAGATGTATCCATTTGAGTGCAGAGTTCCAAAGAATAGCAAGGCGAGATAAGAAAGACTCCCTCAGTGATCAATGCAAAGAAATAGAGGATAACAAAGAATAGAGGATAACAATAGGAAAGACTACAGATCTCTTCAAGGAAATTAGAGATATCAAGGGAACATTTCATGCAAAGATGGGCACAATAAAGGACAGAAACGGTATGGACCTAACAAGCAGAAGATATTAAGAAAAGGTGGCAAGAATACACGGAAGAACTGTACAAAAAAGATCTTAATGACCCAGATAAACATGATAGTATGATCACTCACCTCGAGCCAGACATCTTGGAATGTGAAATCAAGTGGACCTTAGGTAGCATCACTATGAACAAAGCTAGTGGAGGTGATGGAATTCCAGTTGAGCTATTTTAAATCCTGAAAGATGATGCTGTGCAAGTGCTGCACTCAATATGCCAGCAAATTTGGAAAACTCAGCAGTGGCCACAGGACTGGAAAAGGTCAGTTTTCATTCCAATTCCAAAGAAAGGCATTGCCAAAGAATGCTCAAACAACTGCACAGTTGTACTCATTCACACGCTAGTGAAGTAATGCTCAAAATTCTCCAAGCCAGGCTTCAACAGTACATGAACTATGAACTTCCAGATGTTCAAGCTGGATTTAGAAAAGGCAGAGGAACCAGAGATCAAATTGCCAGCATCCACTGGATCAAAGAAAAAGCAGAAGAACTCCAGAAAAACATCTACTTCTGCTTCATTGACTATGCTAAAATATTTGACTGTGTGGATCACAATAAACTGTGGAAAAATTATGAAAGAGATGGGAATACCAGACCACCTGACCTGCCTTTTGAGAAATCTGTATGCAGGTCAGGAAGCAACAGTTAGAAATGGACATGGAGCAACAGACTGGTTCCAAATAGGGAAAGGAGTCCATCAAGGCTGTATATTGTCACCCTGCTTATTTAACTTGCATACAGAATACATCATGTGAAATGCCAGGCTGGATAAAGCACAAGATGGAATCAAGATTGCCAGGAAAAATATCAGTAACCTCAGATAAGCAGATGACACCATCTTTATGGCAGAAAGTGAAGAAGAACTGAAGAGCTTCTTGATGAAAGTGAAAGAGGAGAGTGAAAAAGTTGGCTTAAAACTGAACATTCAAAAAACTAAGATCATGGCATCAGGTCCCATCACTGCTTGGCAAATAGATGGGGAAACAATGGAAATAGTGACAGACTTTATTTTCTTGGACTCCAAAATCACTGCAGATGGTGACTGCAGCCATGAAGTTAAAAGTCACTTGCTCCTTGGAATGGAATTTCAGTTGAGCTATTTCAAACCTAGCTAAGACAAACCTAAACAGCATATTAAAAAACAGAGATACTGTTTTGTCAACAAAGGTCCGTCTAGTCAAAGTTATGGATTTTCCAGCGGTCATGTATGGATGTGAGAGTTGGGCCATAAAGAAAGCTGAGTGCTGAAGAATTGATGCTTTTGAACTGTGGTGTCAGAAAAGACTCTTGAGAGTCACTTGGACTGGAAGGAGATCAAACCAGTCAGTCCTAAAGGAAATCAGTCCTGAATCTTCATTGGAAAGACTGATATCGAAGCTGAAGCTCCAAAACTCTGGCCACCTGATGGGAAGAGCTGACTTGTTGGAAAAGACCCTGATGCTGGGAAAGATTGAAGGCAGGAGAAGGGGACAACAGACGATGAGATGGTTGGATGGCATCACCAACTCGATGGGCATGAGTTTCAGTAATCTCCAGGAGTTGGTGATGGACAGGGAGGCCTGGAGTGTTGTAGTCCATGGGATTGCAAAGAGTCAAACATGACTGAGTGACTGAACTAAACTGAAAAAAAAATTTCATTCATAATGGTACGATATGCTCTCTGCTTGCTTGGCCCAGCAAAGACAAGTTATGGTCTCCAGTTACCCAGCCTTCCTGTGTTCTTTCGAGGAGGCCCCCGGGGCCAGCAGCTGGAAGGTGGTCCTGCCTTCTGGATGATTCCTGTCTCTCGGCATTCAGGCCCTGTGCACCTCCTGCCCTGGGAAGTGGGCAGAGCTAACTGATTTCTGATGAGGAGAATACAGCAAAAGTGATGAGACGGTACTTCTGAGATTAGGTTGTGAAAAGACGGAGGCTTGTGGCTCGGGTCTTCCTTTATCTTCACGTCTCTCTGTTTCTCTATCTCTCAGATGACTCAATCCTTGGGAAAGCTGGAGGAGGAGGGGACCATAATGGAAAGGTCCCTTGAGGCCGGAAGCACATATTTTCCTGGTGGAGGCTTGATGTGACTGCAAACCCAGCTACACCACAAACCCGAAGTGCCACCACCAGGGAAAGCCTGAACAGGACCACCTAGCTACGTTCCGCCAAATTGCAGACACACAGAAACTGTGAGATAGTACACGCTTGTTTTTCTCAGTTGTTGAGCTTGAGGATAATTTGTATGTGTGAAGATAATATACATGTAGTAGCTTCCCTGGTAGCTAGTCAGTAAAGAATCTGCCTGCAATGCAGGACACCTCAGTTTGATTCCTGGTTTGGGAAGATCCCCTGGAGAAGGGATAGGCTACCCACTCCAGTATTCTGGCCTGGAGAATTCCATGGACTGTATCGTCCATGGGGTCGCAAAGAGTCCGACACGACTGAGCGACTTTCACTTCACAATACGTGTAACACCACTGAAATACAATTGCTTGCCTCTACTCTAGAAAAGGAAAGTAAGTGATCTAGTACCAGAATTCTGAATTTTGTTTCAGTAAACTGTTTGACAGACACTAAACTGAATCTTCCATTGCTTAGGATGGAGAGGAAAATTAGATAGGAAGAGTGGTACGGGGGATCGAACCTCACACTGGTTAAATCCAGTAAATAATATGACGGCATCAGTAGAATGTATTGCCTTTTGGAGGTAAGATTGATTGGTTCCAAGCAAAGTGCACATGCGTTAAACGGCGTATGTTCTGAGTAGGTTTCTTTTTTCTTAAAGGTTTTTATGGTTGTTTATGGCTCTTTCTAATTTTGATTTGTAGATTTGTATATGATTTGCTTAAAAGTTGATTATCCAATTAAACATTAATAAAAATGTTACATTATTTCTAAAACTGCTAGGATTGTGAAGCTACATTTGACAATGAAAATACTGTAACGTAAGATCAGTTATTGGGCACATTACACCAATATATAAAATCAGACAGTTTTCTGCAGAGACCGCAAGGAACATTGCTACAAGCTAGCCTTCAAGTATATGGAGAAAGAGATTAAAGTTTTATGTAAGAAAGAACGTATATGTTGATTTATATCACCCTTTAGATTCCACGGCTTCCCTGGTGGCTCAGAGGTTAAAGCGTCTGCCTGTAGTGCAGGAGACCTGGGTTCAATCCCCGGGTCAGGAAGATGTACTGGAGAAGGAAATGGCAACCCACTCCAGTATTCTTGCCTGGAGAATCACATGGACGGAGGAGCCTGGTGGACTACAGTCCCTGTCTCTTATACACATCTAGATGTGTATAAGAGACAGGGGCTGAGGAGCTGTCCCCTGCTCTGGTGCTGAAGTTCCCTGAAAGTGGCAGCTGGCGCTTTGGACTTTGGCTGCTGCTACTGTGTCTCAGGGTGAGAGGGGAGGAGAGGAACTCGCTGGCTGTGCTGGTGGGGAGAGCGTGGCCCACCTGGTGCATGGGCTGCTGGCGGTGAGCAGATGACAGGGTGGGAGGGTTTGAAGTTCAGGACTACAGTCCATGGGGTCGCAGTTGGACACGACTGAGCGACTTCACTTTAGATTCCATAAAGAAGTAATACCATACGATATCTGTCTGTCTCTTCCGGACTTACTTCACTTAGTATGATAATCACCGTGCGTGCTGAGTCACTTCAGTCGTGTCCGAGTCATAGTGATGCCATGCACTGGAGCCCGCCAGGCTCCTCTGCCCATGGAGAGTCTCCAGGCAAGAACACTAGAGTGGGCTGCCATTTCCTCTTCCAGTGATCAACAGTAGGTCCAACCACGTTGCTGCTGAGAGTCAAGGGCAGGGTCAGGGACAAGGAGAGGGAGTCTGGGATTAGCAGAGGCAAACTCTTATATATAGAATGGAAAAACCGCAAGGTCCTACTGTGTAACAGCACAAGGAACTATATCCAAAATTCTACAATAAACCCCAATGGGAAAGAAAATAGGTATGTCTAACACAGTCAGTGATGTGCAGAAGAAATTAACACAACATTGTCAATCAACCATACTTCAATAAAATTTAAAAAAAGAGGAAAGGAGTTCAACACAAATAAAATCAGTTCTTGCAGTAAGTCTCACGTCCTTGAAGAGCTACAAGTGCAGCCTGGGAAACCGCAGAATGGGGGTGCCAGGGAAAGAGGGGCCCTGACTGGGTGGCCGGACTGTGAGGTCCCTTCCAGCTTTAACGCTGCAGGTTTAATGCAGTGATTACATCGCGCAATACTTTTAATTTCTTTATTTCTCCTTCTTAATCCATTCCTTTCAAACTTAAGAAACACTATAATGACATATTTCTTCAATAAAAAAGAGGCAAAAATATAGAATATTGTGGAAGTATCAATTGCATTAGCAAATAAAACAAAGTAATCGTTGCAGCATTTCTGATTTTTAGTGTCAGTAAAAGTTGATAGCTTTTGTTGTTATTTGCAAGTAAAATTGCCTAACTCTAAAAATATTTGAAAAAAAATCAGAAGTCCAGTGGCTATGGAGCTTTGGGAAAATAACTTACTGACTTTTTACATGTCTGGGGCAAAACCTGAAAAGACAAGAAAACGCATGGAGGTGTGTTTGAGTTTAAACTTTATAACTGCATTGTCTACATCCATTTTCAACTGCCCTTAGGAAACTATAGTTATAGAATTCAATTTCAGTGTCTCCAGAGAGAACTAAAAGATGAATGATGTTTCAAAATTATCCTGCTTTGAATTGCTTGCATGATTTTATTGTCAGAAAAAGTTAAAAAAAATAGAGATTTTTTTCAATTTTGAATAAAACAAAAACAAAAATGCAATGATTGAACTGTTTTATAGCCATGCTTATTTTATTTAGAGGATTTCCCTATTAAAAATTTTCATACGCTGGTAACTTGACATTCTAGAAAAGATACGCCTTCTTTTCTTGAGGAAAAGTAATCAATAAAACCGTAACTATGGATTAGGGGAAACGTGCATGTTTTAATTTTTGCAATTAAGTCAGGTATTATTCATCTTTCACTGATAGAATTCTTTTGAAGCTCACGTGTCTTAGAAGCAATTCTTAGAGAAGTCAGAGCTGAGAAATGAGATGGCAATCACCCAAAAGAGACGACAGCTACATATACAATTTCATTTCAGAAATTACATTGCCTCCTTAGAGTTTCTAATGGCACCTACTCAATATATTAATCTAGGGAGCGTCAACCACACACAGGCAGGCATACCAGGCGTATTTGCATTTTTATGGGCCTTATTTATCATCAGCTGGGAAACATTTTACAGTTTCCCTTTTGTGTGGGTTTTTGTGCCTCTCTCCAGGCAGGCCACCCAGCGTCTCTTGGTTGTTCTTTCCTTTATTTTTATCCCAGGCGCTGCCTTAACTGCTTTTACTCAGCAACACAAATAAGAGGTCATAAAGGGGAGATGCGATAGGTCTTTATCTCATCAACAGACGACATGAAAGTGGCTTTAAAGGTGGAAGGAAATGGCACTCATCTCAAAACATCCACTACCTTTCAGCAGCGTCCCCCCTCAAACCGTGGGAAAGAGAAAATTTAATGTCACATCACCCCATGACTGGAGCTGGGGTCTTGCAGAACAGTCCTCTCAGAGCCCCGATGATTTATGAGCAAACATTTGCTCTGCGTTCTCTTTGGTGCTTCCTCTTCATTTATATCTGGAGGATTCTAACTGCTCCGGTGTGCGTCGCTTTGCAGAGTCGTAGATTTCTATTTGTTTACTGGCGGTTCTTGTGCTATTGAGGGGTATAAGAAAACTATCTATTTAGTAAAACAGGGCATTGTAACTCTGACTCGAAAAACAGTGAATTCTGAATGAGGGTAAAATAAATCGTACCAGGTATATCTTATTTCATTCCCTAAACAGAGAAAGCCAGAAAGACAGATGAGACGCTAGTTATCCGTGTATGATGGTTCATCCTTGAGCGGTCTCACCCTGCAGGAGGTCACGCAGGCAGGTGAGCTCCAAGCAGCTGCCTTCCAAGTAGACCACCGGTGGCCGCAGAGGAGTCGGTGCGCACTCCCGGGGGCCGGCTTGCCCTGGCCATTCCTTGGCATTGCCCCTTCTCTGTAAACACTGAAAGAACGGTCCTGGTGGCATTAACCACCAGCGCGTTGCTGGCTGTCAGCCCAGTCTTAGCCAAAGCTCTGCCTGATACACAGCCACGGAGGGGGCAGACTCAGAATCTCGGAGATTTAGGAGCACGGCAACACCAGTCAGGTTTTCTGAAGGTGGCAGTCCATAAGGCAGGAATTTATTTTCTTTCAGCACCCTGTTCCTTGGGAGGGGAGGGCTCTCTCCTGTCACTGTTGGAGGCCTGCCCATAAAACACGCTGTGTGTATTTTACAGCTCACTTCTTAGGGGAGGGGCCACGGCTCCATTCATCATCATGGTTACAAGCACTCTTAGGAAACACACGTATCCAACTTCCTTCTCTGCATGACTGTACTAGGCATCAGACCAAAAAGTTAAATGCCTATTTTGTTCCCCACTAAGTGGGTGCATTAGTCCTCAGTCATGTCCAGCTCTTTATGACCCTGTGGACTGTAGCCCACAAGGCTCCTCCATCCATGGGATTCTCCAGGCATGAATACTGGAGTGGGTAGTCATTCCCTTCTCCAAGTGACCTTTCTGACCCCGGGATAGAACCTGGGTCTCCTGCATTGTAGGCAGAGTCTTTACCGTTTGAACCACCAGAGAGCTTATTATTTAATACTGGTGCTATTGACAAGAAGATACATTCTGTGTTGCTTCTCAGCCCTAGGATCGCAGCTGCTGCCATCCTTTTTTCACCTTAGTACATGAAAGGGACGAAGAGGAGCTTGAATCCGCAAACCCTCTACTGACCAGACTTTATTGTTCCATGACACATTAGCATCCCAAGAAATAAAGCCCTCAACTACTGCATGAATAATAACCACACTGTGAATCAGCGGATCCTAGTTGGGTAGATTGTTCCCATATCTGCAAAATCCTGCGTTTATGTCCTTTTCACTGCACAGTGATGGCAAGTCAAGGGTAATCGGCAGAGCACTGGGTTCCTAATGCCCACTTCCTAATCATCAGAACCTGTGAATACATTATTCTACATGGTGGAAGGGACTTTGCAGATGTGCATAAGGTAGGGCTCTTGAGATGGAGACCATTCTGGACTAGCTGGAGGGACCCAGTGGAATCACAAGGGTCCTTATCAGGGAAAGAGAGAGGTCAGAGTGTGAGAGGAGCTATGGCCGGGAAAGCTGAGGTCTGCGCACTGTGGTTGCTGCCTCGGACCAGGAGCCAGGGCACGTGGCCGGCCGCCAGGAGCTGGCAAGGGGGTGCATGGAAGGGGTCCCTCAAGTCTCAGGAGGGTTGCGATCCTGTCAGCATCTTGCCTGTAGCCTAGGAAAGCTTACTTTGGTCCTCTGCCCTTTAGATCTGTCAGGTGAAATTGTGTGGTTTTAAGCCACTAAATCAGGGGTGACTTGTTACAGCAGCAAGAGGAAAAATGCTGTATTGAAAAACAGCAGGTCTGTTCACTTCTGAACTGTGTTGGGGAAGACTCCTGAGAGTCCCTGGGACTGCAAGGAGATCCAACCAGTCCACTCTAAAGGAAATCAGACCTGAATATTCATTGGAAGGACTGATGTTGAAGCTGACACTCCAATACTTTTACCACCTGATGTGAAGAACTGACTCATTTGAAAAGACACGCTGGGAAAGACTGAGGGCAAGAGAAGGGGATGACAGAGGATGAGATGGTTGGATGGCATCACCAACTCAACGGACATGCGTTTGGGTAAATTCCAGGAGTTGGTGATGGACAAGGAGGCCTGGCATGCTGCAGTCCATGGGGTTGCAAAGAGCTGGACACAACTGGGTGACTGAACTGAACTGAGGACCTGAGTAATTCAGCTCCTGCCTTGGGAGGCAGCAACATCAGATGCATTTCTTTTCACTATAGGTTTCATAAGGAAAAAAAACAAAACAAAACCACTTTGGAATGAATAACTCAGCGATTCAAGAGTGGACTCTGAGCAGCAGAGTTCAGGGAGGGTAGGAACGGCCAGAGCGGGCAGGTCGTCTGGAGCAAGTGTTCCTACTCCGCGGCTGGGCGAGCAAAGAGCCAGAGGCAGGCAGGGCTCAGCTCTGTGTGGGGGTGCTCTTTGCCTTCTTCACTCTTCTGCAGCACAAGCTGCTGCCGTTTCCTGTAGAAAGCTCCATCTCCACTGGCTGGAAACCCACTACTCCACAAGAGAGACCTCTTTCACAAACAGTGATTATTATTATTTTCAAAAGTGGAAGAACAACTTGAAGGAAATACATTTTTCTTTATCCCCCTCCCCCACCCCAAGGGCAGAAGGGGAAAAACAGAGCAAAACTGTGTACATAAATCCTGCATTAAGGGTTCCTGGCATACCTCACTATAGCTGCTTTTGACTGAAAATTCGGTAATATTGTCATATTAAATCTTTTCAGCTCACATGAAGGATAAAATGAATCTTGGAGCAATAATAGCATTTCTAGCTTTGGAATTACTCTGGAAAAGGCAGTGTGCTATTATTATGAATCTACTTAAGACATATAGATAATCCTGTAGTTCTACCAAAAACTTGAGAATAATTTCATGTGCTGAATATAAGTTTTCAAATTATTTATTTCCGAGATGTTTTTACAGCAAAACAAGACTGTATTGTGTGATCCAGATGAAGTGTTTAAGCAGCCCCTGAAACAGTTGCTTTTACTTTTGGAATATCCCTCGGTTTGGGCTTGTCTGATGTTTCGTTGAGATTAAAATCAGGGATCTGCGTTTTCTTGGACAACAGTGCCACAGAAACGGCGCCCTGCTCTTCACAGCGCGTGCGTGGTGGTGGCACGTCTCACTGCTGGTGAGCTCTGTCTCGGTGACCTGGTTAATGTGACGTCTGTCAGGTTTTTCCACTGTAAAGTCATTACCTTATCCTTTGCAGTGAATAAATATCTTATGGAAAGATACTCTAAGGCTATGCAAATATCTCCTTTCTCATTATACTGTAGGCTAGTAGATTTAACATTCACTGATGCTAATTGCCTGAAATAATTATTACTGGAGTGTTTGCTAAATGGTGATTTCTGTTTCAATCATCCCTTCTGTTGCGTTAACCGCAGCTCTACTGCAGTGAAGAAGACATAGCTCTTAATACCCCTTACAAAGCCTGATGCCACAGGGCAGAGCTAGAGATCCTAGCATTTCTACTTCCAAACACAGTAGCCGGACACACCTCCCTCTGCTACTGTAAGTCATCACAACAGTGTCATACGAACAAAAGAAAAAAAATAATAGAAGATGATACAGGAGGAGCAGGAGAAAGGGGAGGTGAAGAAGAGAAGCCAAAAACAGAGAGTGGAGAATGGACACGTCTTGATTCCTTAGTTGAAAACCTGTTGTTCAGTTGCTAAGTCCTGTCCAACTCTCTGCAACCCCACGGACTGCAGCACACCAGGCTTCCCTGTCCTTCACCATCCCCCAGAGTTTGCTCAAACTCATGTCCGTGAGTCAGTGATGCCATCCACCTATCCTGGCTGACAGAGACTGGGACTTTTCCTCTCGACTCAGATCCATGCAGCATCACTGGTGCCATTTATCTACCTTCTCCTTCTCAGTCTCTCCATCCCCTTTCTTTCAACCTCTTTTGATCCCTTTTAGTACTTCAGACACAAAATATTAGCACAGATTAGACTTTCTTCATCTCTCACTATGGATACACAAAAATCCTCCTTAAAGGGAAAAGGACAAATTTGAAATCACTATGCTTTTCCATACACCCCCGAGAGGCATGCGGTGCTGGCTGAACAGTTTCCAGCCTCCTACCCACACTCAATAAGCAGTAGGCTTGGCTGTCTTTTTGTTCGGGTCTGACAGATGCTTTTCTTGCAGATAATAATAGCTAATGTGCATGGGCGGCCACTACATACCACGGGTGTGGCGGTAGGAGCGGAATTTTGCTTGAACCTCCAACCACAGTGTGAGATGCGCATCTCCTCTCTGCAGACAGGCGTGGTGACACAACAGGGCTTTCAGGAATCCACGTAAGGTCTCATAGGTTGTAAAAGTCAAGCCAACTGACTCCAGAGCCCAGAGTCCCAGCCCAGAGCTGACTCCTTAGCACTGTCCACACAGCTCCCCGACGAGAAGGCCGCCCAAGCTCTGCAGGCCTCCAAGCACCACCATCAACCATTCAACAACGCTTTCACTCGTCAGAACATCAAAAATATCACGAAAGGGCTAGAGAGAGCATCCTCACATCTTTCTGATCATTAGTGTCTGTTTATGGAGTGGTTATCAAGAACAGACTTTGTTCAAACATCGAATACTTAAATCCAGTGGAGACTGTATTATCTCTACTTTGCAAATAGGCTGTGGTTTAAAGCTCCGAGATAACTTCCCGAAAGTAATATGTATATTTAAGTGGTCAAGTCAGGACTTGATTGATGCCAGACTTACTTATTCCAAACTTTGTTTATAATCATTTTACTATGGTGACTAATAAGCATTTTCTTTGGAGGTTGACCAGAATTAATAAAAACAAGGTGCTAATAACCTGGAGGAATGAACATTTGGTCTTTACTGATTCTAAAGCCAGAACTGGACTATCTCAACGACCAGGAAGCAGATGCAAACACACAAATACGCTGTAGCGAGCCTCTGCTGCAGATTTCTTTTGTCTGTTAGTTTCCGGAGGCCATGAATCGCAGATGAATGGATGGATATGCCATGTGACTTCAGTACTTTTTAAAAGGCAGCAAATTATTAATTGAACATAATCAGTTCTATCTGCCAGCATCTGCCTAGATCTTAAGAAACTGTGTGAAGCAATGGTGTTTCTAATTTTAACGTAACTCTGTCACTGCTTAAAGTTTAATTTCTTTTCACAGTTATTTTCAGGTCTCATCCAGTACTAGCCACACCTCAAGTAAACTCTTGGGGAACTTTCCAAAGTGGCTGGAGACTCCCTGCTCCAACTGAAAATAAGCCTCTTTCTCATATACACATGGGCAGTTCTGACATATTGCGTACTTGTGGATTGCTTTTGCATATGATTAACAGAACTGTATTTTAATTCAAGCGACTGCTCATGGCCCTGTAAAAGCCAGTTTATCTATCTCACTTAAATTTTTTGTGTGTGATTTATGTCATTGATGGAAAGGGATATTATGTACTTCAGATCTTTCTTGGAGGTGTACCACTGATAATATGTCATCTTTCTCTTCAAGTCCCGTAGATCTCCACTTCCGTGAATTCTTTAAAAGGCTACTTGATTTCCAGAACTTCTTCAGGGAGTTTTAAGAACTTCCAAGCTTCCTTGGTGGCTCAGACTGTAAAGAAGCCGCCTGCAGCATGGGAGACCTGGGTTCGATCCCTAGTTTGGGAAGATCCCCTGGAGGAGGGCATGGCAACCCACTCCAGTATTCTTGCCTGGAGAATCCCATGGACAGAGGAGCCTGGCCAGTTACAGGCCACGGGGGAAAGAGTCGGACATGCGGAGCGACTAAGCACATGGCTCTTTGACATGTCTTTAGTATTCTACTTGAAGAAATGAGACTTTGTTAGATACACATCTCTCTATTCTTTAGGATTCCTTACAAATGAGACACACACAATACGCACAATACGTATCGATGACAAAGTCACATATATATGTAGAGTTCAGCATTTTATCTGTTGGGTAAGAAAGAGGTATTTGATCTCAGAAGCTGGCTCCGTTAGGCAAACCAAACCCTTTCTAGCAAATGAAAGCTATAGTTTGTTCCCCATTTCCTCCCCTGGAAACACTCAGAAAGAAAGTTAATTGGAACAAAGTCCAAATCGGCAGTCAGGAATAAAACTTTGAGAAACAAATGCTTTTTAACCAAAGGCAGAAAACTTTGGAGTTTCATACTGGTTGAATCAACATGTACAACCACAAATCAAATGTGGGTGAAAATGTGGATACGTGCTTGATCCATAATTCACCATCGACTGGGTACATTTCTAAAGAGAAAAACCTCATCAGAAAATCTGACCTAAAATATTCATATGGGGATTTCCAAAATAGCAGTGAGAGGGCATATATTTGATATCAAAAGGTAGGAGAAGAAAGAGAATGGTCAAGTTAGAACTAAGATGATAGGAAAAGGTTGACTTCCCACTAACGCAGATTTTATTCATTTATTCTTCTTCAAAAGAGCGCAGTAAGGAGCCCTGAACCAGAAAGCCTGTTGGGCACGTTCTCATTTGGTCTCTTGGTCTGCCTTGTCAACCACACAGCCTCCTCTTCTGCCTGCAAGGGGGATGCGCTCCCTGCTCCGAGAGATGCTGGCTCCGTTTCTTCTGCATGAAATGGTCCCAGTGGGCAGTTCCCGTCCCATACCTAGCTCTCCTCTCTTGCTCACACACCAAGATCGCTGCCTCAAGGAAAGTTTCCTTGGCTTCTCAAGCACGTAAGGGTCTTTATCTCCTGGGCGTGTAAAACAGAACTTCTCTCCCTTCTTTTTTCTCTTCTCTCCGTTTTAAAAATGATTTTCTTGTCTTTCTATTTTTAAATTTTATGCTTGAGTAGAGATGGCTGATCATGTGGTGTTTGTTTCAGGTGTACAGCAAAGTGATTCCGTTCTACACGTACAGCTATCTGTTCTTGTACCTTCCATGACATCAGTGATTGATCAGTATCTGTCCTCTGGGTTCGACGGTGAGCTCCAAGAGAGCAGGAATCAGGAAATAACTGAAGAAAAGTGCTGTAACAGTTTACAACGTTGAAGAAACAGGTACTTGAGCCTTCACCAGAGTGTGACATTAGGGTCCACGGGCTTTCCACCGCAAGGGGATGTTCTGCCTCCTCCACCATCTTTGGAATCCAGAAGTGTGTTTGGGACTTTCTCCCTGCATTTGCATAACAAATCACTGAATATACAAAAAAATTGGGGGGACTTGTAAGTGGTCCGAAAAATATGCTTTGAGAGATACTGGAGTGTTGCCCTCACAGCTGCCTCTGTGTAACGAGGCTCTCTCCTGGAAGTGGAAGTGCAGCTCCAGAATTTCTAATTTCTTCCAACCAAACAAGCAGCGTCTTCACACACACACGCCAGAGGGTTTCATCAGATTGGCTCCAGAGACACTGCTTCCCTTTCTTTCCCTACAGCTGTTTGCTTCTTGAAACAAACTGGCTCAATGATATCATGCTACCTTGAGTTGTAAAATAATTTAGATTTTAGATAAAATGAAATATAATAGTATCTAAAACTGATCATTGTGAAGATTATAAAGTGAAGATAATATCTCTCATACAACATGAGTGCCTAGCAACTTATATAACATTATATCTAATATCAGCCAATTATCCTAATTATTACTATATATTCTAATTTTACATATAGAGAAAAGCAATAGGCAAAATTAAAATCATGTAAGGATGTCAGGATGATGTGTTAACAGCTAAGTGTGAAAGTGTTAGTCTCTCAGTCTGTCCAACTCTTGCGACCCTATGGACTGTCGCCCACCAGGTTCCTCTGTCCATGGGATTCTCCAGGCAAGAATACTGGAGTGGGCTGCCATTCCCTTCTCCAGGGGATCTTCCCTACCCAGGGATCAAATCTGGGTCTCCTGCATTGCAGGCAGATTCTTTACCACTGAGCCACAAATTTATTATAATTCAAAAAATGAGAATATTGACATTTCAAATGATAAATACACATAACTGAGGAAGCTAAAATTTCTTTTTTCACTAAATAAGTATTTTATTCCATTTCATATAAATAATTATACTATTTTCATTGTTTTTTAGACCAACCAAATACTTGTGCTTTTTGGTTCACTTTTTATACTTACTGCACTTTTCCAAAATATTTTTTAGTCCTGAAGTATAACAGCAGAATATTTTACTTTTAATTTTGAAAAGCAATCAACAGAATTTGAGAAAGGATTATCATATTCATTTTGACTGAGGAATTTTATTTTATTTTTCCAGGAGACATACTATCCGAGGTATAAAAATACACATCTCTTTGAATTTCGCTTCCTGAAAAATAAACTTCTTAAGAAACAGAAGGAAGATTCAGAGGACTGGAGTCAAGTCATCAGCTTTATATAAGAAGTTCCTAAATAATACTTCAAATCAGTTAACTTCAGATGAGAAGAAAGGAAAAGAGAGAGATGAAGAAGAGAAATGTTAAGACTATTTCATGACATCTCTGTCCTTTTTAATTAAAAACAAAACAAACTCCCCTGCCTTGCACTCTCTCCGGGGCTAACTCAGGACAAGGCCATCAGGCAGGGAGCAGATTTCCTTCTCAGATGCAATTAGGAGCTTCCTCTACGGAGAGGCCTCACTAGGAGCTGCTCATAAGCTGGCTGAGAGCTCTGTTCCAGGAATACAAACTCCCCATCTAAATGCTGTTAAGGATGGAAAGAAAAGATAAAGCTATCTTGAAAATTCAGTATCCTAAAGGAAAACGTACTTCAAGTCAACAAGCATGTATTTAATTTGAAATATTCTGTAGGGCTTACAGCACAAACAACCTTACCGGGGGAAAAAGACATCCAGTTCTCTAAATCAGAATGAAGTAATTGGCAAAACAGAATTACGGGGGAGGAAACACTGAAACTAGCTGGACAGATTTCTTAGAAGAAGCGTTGCAAGAGCTCACCCTTGAAGGAGTGTGTGGAGCGATGCTACAGACAGAGCCGACTGTGGATAGGGTGCAGGGCTTCCCCGAGCCTGCTGTGCCAGACCTTCAGTCGAGCCCGACCCCGTGGACCGTAGCCCGCCAGGCTCCTCTGTTCATGGGATTCTTCAGGCAAGAAGACTGGAGTGCGTTGCCATGCCCTCCTCCAGGGGATCTTCCCCACCCAGGGATCAAAACCACGTCTCCTGCATTGCAGGCTCTTTACCCACTGAGCCTTCGAGGAAGCCCCTTAGAGTTGTTCAGCCGCTCAGTCGTGTTCAACTCTTTGTGACCCCATGGACTGTAGCCCCCCGGGCTCCTCTGTCCGTGGGATTCTCCAGGCAATAATACTAGAGCGCGTTGTCGTTCCCTTCTCCAGGGGATCGTCCTGACCCAGGGATGCGAATCCCTACCACCATCTATGCTGCCTTCTGATCTGGAAATCAGGAAACGTGGACTGCTAACAGCTTCAATGTCAAAAGTCATTTTCTGAATCTCATTTTCCTCCCTAAAATTTGAGAAGGATTTGAGGTTGGATTATTTTTAGACTCCTTTCCAGCTCTGAAATTCTGAGGATAGAACCTCCTAGAAACAAGGAATAGCCCAACAAAAGGTGCTGGGCAGCAAAAGAATGGAGGAAATGTTAGAAGGGAGATTTCTAATATAATCAGAAATTAGATTAACTAGTAATTCATGTAATTAACTTCTAATGTAATTAGTAATTAGATTTCTGTTGCAATATTTACTCAAACTTCAGTGCTTTTGAGGAAGTTTTAAGTTAAAGATTTCACTACTAACTATTTATGGTGCCCTATTGGTCTTATTTTAACAAACTATATACATTTTGCTGCAACTGAAAATGAGTTCTAATAACAATCTTTTCAACCTTTATAGCATGAAAGATCTCTTCTAATAAGACTTTAAGTAAATCATTATACATTTAAAGGTAACTTCTTGAGCATGGTTGAGGGAGTGAGTGAAAGTGACTCAGTCACGTCTGACTCTTTGCGACCCCCGTGGACTGGAGCCTTCCGGGCGCCTCTGTTTATGGAATGTACCAGGCAAGAAGACTGGAGTGGGCCGCCATTCCCTTTGCCAGGGGATCTTCCCAACCAGGGATCAAACCCAAGCCTCCTGCATCGCAGGTGGATTCTTCACCAACTGAGCCACCTGGGAAGCCTCGGCATGGCTACTGAGTGTCTAATATGAACAAGGTGTTATCCTGGGTCCTCATCATGTAACCATCTCCTTGAAATCCTCACCATATGGATTGTCTAGATCTTTTAGAGAAAAGAATTATGAAGTCGTCAAAATGTTTTGCATGTGTTAATTATGCTTACCTGCCAAACACAAATTAATATCGTCTAGGTGGAGCACCAGTGGCTAAAATAATTGAGTGGGGAAACAAAGGGCAGTCCTGCCGCCCTCACGCTCTGTTTAGAGAAAGCAATACAATCAGCGTGGTGTGATAACACCATTGGGTTGACTTGTGTCCAGTCAGAGAGGCCTACTCATCTGTGTCCATAAACTGAATAATGTCAGAGAGACGCTTCTACAGTGTGGCATTCATTGTTCTCCCCCTCTCATGCCATGTTGTCACCAACGATGCAAGATTATTTTCCAGTGCTTTCAAGCTGGCAAGAAATAATGAGATGATTAAAAACAGGACCAAAATTTCAAGCAAAGAAGTGCAGGGGAAACATCGACCTGGAATACGCGAGGTAAATTTATCAGGGGATAAATGTAAAAATCCTAAAATCAGTCTATCAAATACGCTATTCAGGTTTGCAGCCATTATTAAAACAGCTTGATGGATAAATACTTGGGGTTTTCTACATGGCCCAACTTAATAAGAACAACCTTTGATAACGCTGTAAACAAATATATAAATTAATAGATTGCTTAACTTTTCTACATAAGAGAGAAGAGGCTATATCTGGATCTTGGTGTTCAGTTCTGAGCTTTAATATTAAGAGAGACATCATTTTCTGCAGAATACGTTCACAGCAGGGAGCCTCAAACGAAGAGAGATTTTAGAATATATATTCATCACTCTGTCCATATTCAAGTAGACTTGCTGAAAACCCATTCCATAGAAGGAAGTTGGAACATAATATTAATCAAGACTGAATATTCAAGTAGCCAGCCCTAGACATGGCAAGGCCCCGGAGCCAACAGACCCCGGAGTTCCTAACCAACGCACTTCAGCGTGTCTCCAGGGCATACGCTCCGGACACTCTACTGCTTTGCTCTTTGTCAAACGATCCTCTTTCTGTTGGGCAAGTGAGCCTCTCCCAGGAACAGTCCTCACTGTACCTTGACCTTACACCTCTAGACAGGGTTCGCATGACCCCAAGACTCCCTGCCCCAGTAAACTCAAAACCTTCCACAAAGTACTGCAGCTCCTGCGGAGCTTCGTGGTTCTGTAGGGACCTCTGTCCGTAGGCTCCGTCAACTGCGTGTGGGGTTTCCAGCATTTCTTTGCGATTTCACGTATGGTCCATTCAGATAACTTCAGATTATGACTGGTTTTACAAGTTGTTTTCAGAATTGGGGAGAGATTTACATTTATGGAAGCAGATATATGTGATGCAGATTAGGCATTCATCTTCTGCAATATCCTTAAGTCGTCCCACCACAAACGCGGCGCACTTACCCCCGGGACCCCCAAGCTTCTGCTCTCTTCCTAACTCCTCTCCTCTGACTCTTTCATCTTTCCTCTCATTCCGTCTCAAGATACACTTTCCCGTTTGTGCGCACAGAAACATCTATTATCATCTTGTCTGGGCCACAAGTAGACATCCATTCCCCGTGGTTCTTCCACCTTCACTTTTAAGCAAATTCAGGAGTATTCTGTCAGAAACAAGCTGACCCTAAATAGAATTCTGGCATCAGCGCTAATATGAGGACATCCCTGCTGGTACAGTGGATAAGAGTCTGCTTGCCAACGGAACGGACATGGGTTCGACCCCTGGTCCGGAAAGATGCCACGTGCTGCAGGGCAACTAAGCTGGCACACACAACTGCTGAGCCCATGGGCTGCAAACACTGCAGCCTGTAGCCCCAGAGGCTGGCTCCCCAGGAAAGGCCACCACAGCAAGAAGCCTCCACACCGCAACAGAGGCTATCCCTCGCTCACGTACCCAGAGGGCACCCATGTGCAGTACCAAAGACCCAGTGCAACCCAAATAAATAGTAAATGAACAAAACTATTAAAAATAGATAATCTGATAAAATGCTGATTTTGTTACACTTGCTAAGAATAAATTTACTTTTTTATTGTACATTGCGATAACTTTAGGCTGGAAAAGAGACCAGTTGCTGCATAATGATGATGGAAACTGTTCTGCAGTTAGATGAACTGTTTCTTCTAAAAATCCATTGTCTGAGTCACATCTTCACTGGTCAGAGATTTGGCCTTGAGGGTAATCTGCCCATCCTATCGCAAAGCACTCTGCCACTGGAGTTACAGATCATGGGAAGGAGATTAGGGAGATAATTAGCTCTCATTTATTCCTAGAAGAATGCTTCCTATTTCTCGAGTTAGAAATGGTTCATTTTGTGTCATGATGGAAGCACTGTGAGCCCTGGCTGTCCTCGATCAGAAATTCTGAGAGACGTGAACGGAGAAGACTTCCCTGGAGATCACTTTTCACTTAGTGTTTAAGGTTAGACAGACTCCCAGGTGCTTTGTTGAAACATAGACACAGCTCAAGAAACAAGCAAGCCGCCCTCTGCCAGCGGATGTGAAACCAAGCACTCGGGCGCTGGCGAGCTCCGCGCGAAGAAGGCAAGATCTCGCGTTTACCAAGCCCTGGCCACTTAAGACTATAAGCCACAGGAAATGTGGGCAAACCGGATGTCCATCGAATAAGGAGGATGTGCTCAGACACCAAGAAACTGTCAAGTGAGAACCTGAGCCTGATACCCCTGCCGCTGCCCTGCTAAAGTACTCAAATGCAAACTACACGAATCAACTGCACATCCAATTTTGGAATTTTAGAAATATGTCGCGTTCTGAATAAGAGGTCTGGTTTCAGCGTCATATAATCCCATCCTCGGGCACCACTGAAGTGACTTAGTAGTAGTAGTAGTAAACTGAGTGGGAGAGTATTTTGTTCACACACAAAGACACCTAGAGTCAATGAACTCGGCCATCCTGATTTCTATATTTATGAAATTAGAGACTGTATACCAATTTACTGTGTGCTGATTGTCACTGACCCTTAGAGTGGATGCTCACATTATCCTTTCTCATCAGTTCAGTTCAGTCGCTCAGTCGTGTCTGAATCTGCAACCCCATGGACCACGGCATGCTAGGCCTCCTTGTCCATCACCAACTCCCGGGGTTTACTCAGACTCATGTCCATTGAGTCGGTAATGCCATCCAACCTTATCTCACCCTCTGTTGTCCCCTTCTCCTTTGCCTTCAATCTTTCCCAGCATCGGGGTCTTTTCCAATGAGTCAGCTCTTTGCATGAGGTGGCCAAAGTACTGGAGTTTCAGCTTCAACATCATTGTCCAATGAATACCCAGGACTGACTTCCTTTAGGATGGACTGGTTTGATCTCCTTGCAGTCCAAGCGACTCTCAAGAGTCTTCTCCAACACCACAGTTCAAAAGCATCAATTCTTCAGTGCTCAGCTTTCTTTATAGTCCAACTCTCACATCCATACATGACCACTGGAAAAACCTTAGCCTTGACTAGACGGACCTTTGTTGGCAAGGTAATGTCTCTACTTTTTAATATGCTATCTAGGTTGGTCATAACTTTCCTTCCAAAGAGTAAGCGTCTTTTAATTTCATGGCTGTAATCACCATCTGCAGTGATTTTGGAGCCCAGAAAAATGAAGTCAGCCACTGTTTCCACTGTTTCCCCATCTATTTGTCATGAAGTGATGGGACCAGATGCCATGATCTTAGTTTTCTAAATGTTGAGCTTTAAGCCAACTTTTTCACTCTCCTCTTTCACTTTCTTCAAGAGGCTCTTTAGTTCTCCACTTTCTGCCATAAAGGTGGTATCATCTGCATATCTGAGGTTATTGATATTTCTCCCAGCAGTTTTGATTCCAGCTTGTGCTTCTTCCAGTCCAGCACTAGACGGACCTTTGTTGGCAAGGTAATGTCTCTACTTTTTAATATGCTATCTAGGTTGGTCATAACTTTCCTTCCAAAGAGTAAGCGTCTTTTAATTTCATGGCTGTAATCACCATCTGCAGTGATTTTGGAGCCCAGAAAAATGAAGTCAGCCACTGTTTCCACTGTTTCCCCATCTATTTGTCATGAAGTGATGGGACCAGATGCCATGATCTTAGTTTTCTAAATGTTGAGCTTTAAGCCAACTTTTTCACTCTCCTCTTTCACTTTCTTCAAGAGGCTCTTTAGTTCTCCACTTTCTGCCATAAAGGTGGTATCATCTGCATATCTGAGGTTATTGATATTTCTCCCAGCAGTTTTGATTCCAGCTTGTGCTTCTTCCAGTCCAGCGTTTCTCAGGATGTACTCTGCATATAAGTTAAATGAGCAGGGTGACAATATAAAACCTTGACGTACTCCTTTTCCTGTTTGGAACCAGTCTGTTGTTCCATGTCCAGTTCTAACTGTTGCTTCCTGACCTGCATACAGATTTCTCAAGAAGCTTTATGTTAGAGAGCAAGAAATGGTAATGATTGTAAGTCTATTCTCTATGACTTAAGTGAGATGTCTAGAAAGAGAAACATGGAAACTTACATTACCATATGTAAAATAAATAGACAAGGAAATTTGCTGTAATGCTCAGGAAACTCAAACAGGGGCTCTCTGTCAACCTAGAGGGGTGAAATGGGGAGGGACATTGGAGGGAGGTTCAAAAGGGAGAGGATATATGTATAGCTAATTTTATTTATAAAAATTAAAATTAAAAAAATGAAATGGCAATAATAGCAAATTATTCATTATTAGCTTGGTGAACATTGTGCATTTGTTAATATATTTGTTCTGTGATTTATAGTGTCCTCCTAGGATATTTTTGAATAACTGCGTAAACCTGCTCTCAGAAATAACTCTTGCAGTTACAATTACACAGCTAATTAGAATTATTTCCAAACATTATCCAAACAGAAAATTTACTTTGTTGAAAAAAGAAATAAACAATCAATTAAAAAACATCTTCTTGAATGTAGAGATTTAAATAAAAGGCAGAAACTAGCAGTAAATAAGAAGGATAACACAGTATGACCAAGTGGGGATTATCCCAAACAATATGATTGCTTCATTTTTTGAAAATAAATCTACATCATTCACTGTATTGGCAGAATAAAGGGAGAAATGAAGTCTGTGATCATTTTAATCAATGCAGAAAAAAAAATTTGATAAAATTCAACACCCTTTTATGATTAAAAAAAGGTCAGTACAAAGACTTAAATGGAGCTTTCTCTACCTGATAAAAAACACAATAAAAAACTAACATCATAGGTAGTGAAATTTTGAAGATTTTTTTCGCTCAGATTGAGGACAAGGCAAGGATGTGTACTCTTACCACCTTTACTGAACACAGTAGCAGAGGTCCTAACTGGTACAGTAAACCAAGAAAATACAAGAGCAAGAAATTCAGAAAGAAGAGAACTGTCCTCTCATCCTTGGGTCAGGAAGATCTCCTGAAGAAAAGAATGGCTACCCACTCCAGTATTCTTGCCTGCAGAAACCCATGGACAGAGGAGCCTGGCGGGGTACATACAGTCCACGGGGTCACAAAGAGTTGGACATGACTGGGTGACTAACACTTTTACTTTTCATATACGTGACAAAGAGCTGATCTTCAAAGTACATAAAAAACATCTACAACTCAATTAAAAAAAAGACAAGCCATCCAAGAATACTTTAAAAGGCAAAAGACTTAGACATTTCACAAAGGAGAAGATACAAATATTAAGGGAATACATTTTTTAAAAGTCCAGAATCATTATTTACCCAGGAATTGCCAATTAGAAGAACAACGAAATACCCTCACATATTCAGTAGAAAGAGTTATTTTTTAAAAAACAAAAAACAAAAACTGATAATGACAAACTTTGCTCCAAGTGCAGGAGCTGGCTGATTCTCTCCTCCTTTATATTAGGTGTATAAAATAGGCCAATCACTTTGCAAAACAGCCTGTTGATTGCTTATGAAACCAAACACACACCTATCCTGTGATGTGGTCTTTCCACACCAAGGTCTAGAAAATGAAAACCAGAAAACCTGTACAAAAATGCTCACAGTGTATCATTCATATTATTTATAACTGTCAACCTAGAAACCACATAAATATGCATCAGTAGGAGAACAGCTGAATAAACTGTGATGTATTTGTACAGAAATAAGGGCTTCCATGACAGCCCAGTTGGTAAAGAATCCATCTGCAGTGCAGGAGACCCCAGTTTGATTCCTGGGTCAGGAAGATCCGCAGGAGAAGAATTGGCTACCCATTCCAGTATTCTGGCCTGGAAAATTCCATTGACTGTATATAGTACATAAGGGTCGCAAAGAGCCGGACGCGACTGAGTGACTCACTTTCACTATACAGAAATGCTGTGTGCATGCGTGCGTTAATTTTTCAGTCACATCTGATTCTTTGTGACCCCACGGACTGCAGCCCGCCGGACTCCCTGCCCATGACATTCTCCAGGTAAGAATGCTGGAGTGGGTTGCCATGCCCTTCTCCAAGGGGTCTTCCCGACCCAGGGATCGAACCTGGGTCTCCTGCCTTGCAATCGGATACTTTATCATCTGAGCTACCAGGGAAGGCACTTGTCAGCAGTGAAAAAGAACAAACTTTCAACACACACAACCACACAGGGGTCTCTTAAAAACATTACAAGTGGAAAATGCTTTATACCGAAGAGTACATAGTCTACAATTCAACTTACATGAAGTTCTAGGACAGGCTGGGCTCATGTCTGGTGGCCCTTGGGGCGGTGGGGATAGTGATCGTCTAGAAAGAGCCATAATCTCCATTCCCTGGGTAACGGTGAGATTCTCAAAGTTGTAGGTGTTTGTATCACACAGCTGTGTGCATTTGTCAACACTCATGGGATGGAGACTTAAGATCTGTGCAGTAGGCCAGTTCATGTAAATTCTATCTCAAAAAGAAAAGAAAATACTGACCTTTAGTTAATTATAAAGTATACCAAAGTGTTTAGTAGGGAAGTGTGCTGACATCTGCAGCTTACTATGAAATCCATCAAAACTGACACATGAACAAATTGACGCACACTTTTGTGACAGAGAAAAATAGCAATTGTAGAATATAGATGGCAGGTGTATGAGTGGCCAGCGTGTAGGTTTTCAGCTTTTCTATGTGTTTGAAAATGATCTGAATATATATGTGCATGTACAGAAATGATTTTACACTATACAAATTTATTACAGAATCCTAGACATACTTGCCAAGGTTAAGTCAAATATACCTTGGGAAAGAAAACTCATCTTTGAGAAGGAAATAAATTTCAAATTTCTTCCAGATATGACCTAGATATCATAGTTAGAAAGGAAAAAAGCATACTTACTATTTTCGGGACAAGAACAGTTAAAAGTTTTACATGGTGTCACTGAAGCTGAGACTCTGGTTTTGTAAAGGCAGGGCCCAGAAACTTGATCGGAATGTAACTTCTACAGAGCTTGCCTAAGATCTTTTATGAAACATAAGTAGGACGAAAAGTGTCTCCTGGGTTACAGTCTAATTTGGGCTTTTTGAAATCGGCAGAGTAAAACTGCAGAACAGTGTAACAGATGTTTGGCTTTGTTTTTTAAGAAAGACTAATTAATAATGCATACTAGCAACACAATCCTTCACATGGCTATAGGCATTCATTTTAAGGCATATTGTTATGTTTTGGTGTTTGTGTTTAAACCCAGAGACGTCATCTATTATTAATAAGAGCTGAGGGAAAGAGTTCACACCACCCCAGAGCTAAAATGCAAATGCCTTTTTAAAAAATTCACAAATATTTGAATTCTTAATGAAGCATATTTAAAGCTTGGCAACCAGAGTGCTGGCTGATTGGTGTCCTTATTCTAAGACAGTCTTACATGTTAAATTAGTATCAAGAGCCTGAAGACAGAGACCGTATTTCCAGCATGTTCTGTGATTCTCACCCTGAGCACTCAGCCAGCCATCGTGCCTCTGTGGCTAACAGGGGATTTATAACATCCGGAGGGAAATATGCACGCATCAGTTTCCTGGACGAGGAGCGAGCGAACACTCAGGGCTACAGGGCTGACACCAGGGAGCCTTCCTTCGTCCTCCCCTCCAGAGCTGGTCTCACCAGGACCCCATCCATGACCTTATTCTCATTCTGATGCTGTGTCTACAAGGAGAGCACGATACATTGGCCGGTGTCTTCACGATAAAGGATAATATTTCCCAGATAGCTAAAGATAATCCCACTTGCCCTGATCTGTGATTTTAGAAGAGACAACTACATGCCTGGATAAGCTCTCCCCTCCCAACGGCAACTCCTTTTCCACCCTCCTTCCCTCATGTATTGTCCTCCCCCATGTGACTCACTTAAAGTGTGTATGAATCCCCTCAGCTCTCCAATGTGTTGGGGAACTTTGCTTTCAGCTGGATGGCATTCAACCATAGTTCCTTCACTTCCAGAATACACTTCAAGGTTTCAGCATCTTTCTGTCCCCTGAATCTAGGATCAGTCAGCTACCCTTATAATGAGGCCAGATTTTTGCTGCCAAAGTCAATAAGTTTCCCCCAAAATGGTCTTGGCTGATCCCGGGTCTGGGAGAGGAGAGGGAGGTGGAGAGAGCGAAAGAAAAACCTCTTACCCTTGACTGTATTATCCTTCAACTGTGACTGAAATTGCAAAGCAAATTACAAATCTCTGACAACTTAAGAGGACAAATTATATGTGCTTTAATTATATGTATGCTTTAATATTTGAACTTTCAAAAAGAAATGCCTCCACTTAATATTTCAGAATATCTGACTTTATCCATTATCACCGCATTTAAGCAGAATCAGACAATCATGGGAAAAGGAGATACAAGAGGTTTCCTAACTTAACAACCTTGGTTACAGATGAGGATTCAGGAATAGGTTTCAAAACTCAAAGAAATGCTGAATAATTTCTTTTTTTTACATTAAAACTCTACCTGTTTGCAACCACAGTGGCTAACCCCAGCTTAATCCTGACTGATGAAGGGGCCTTGAGGTATACACAGACATGGGAGGCGGGGGGGAAACCTAACAGCTGGCGCATGGACTGCAGCTCAGTGCAGTGGTTAGCTGGGGTACGTTCCACTTAGGAGAGCTGAGCCCAAGAGGCCAAAGGCTGTGTCACCCGTCTCCATCTGCTCAACAAGTGTTTATTTAGCACACCCTCCTTCCCTCATGTATTGTCCTACCCCATGTGACTCACTTAAAGTGTGTATGAATCCCCTCAGCTCTCCAATGTGTTGGGGAACTTTGCTTTCAGCTGGATGGCATTCAACCATAGTTCCTTCACTTCCAGAATACACTTCAAGGTTTCAGCATCTTTCTGTCCCCTGAATCTAGGATCAGTCAGCTACCCTTATAATGAGGCCAGATTTTTGCTGCCAAAGTCAATAAGTTTCCCCCAAAATGGTCTTGGCTGATCCCGGGTCTGGGAGAGGAGAGGGAGGTGGAGAGAGCGAAAGAAAAACCTCTTACCCTTGACTGTATTATCCTTCAACTGTGACTGAAATTGCAAAGCAAATTACAAATCTCTGACAACTTAAGAGGACAAATTATATGTGCTTTAATTATATGTATGCTTTAATATTTGAACTTTCAAAAAGAAATGCCTCCACTTAATATTTCAGAATATCTGACTTTATCCATTATCACCGCATTTAAGCAGAATCAGACAATCATGGGAAAAGGAGATACAAGAGGTTTCCTAACTTAACAACCTTGGTTACAGATGAGGATTCAGGAATAGGTTTCAAAACTCAAAGAAATGCTGAATAATTTCTTTTTTTTACATTAAAACTCTACCTGTTTGCAACCACAGTGGCTAACCCCAGCTTAATCCTGACTGATGAAGGGGCCTTGAGGTATACACAGACATGGGAGGCGGGGGGGAAACCTAACAGCTGGCGCATGGACTGCAGCTCAGTGCAGTGGTTAGCTGGGGTACGTTCCACTTAGGAGAGCTGAGCCCAAGAGGCCAAAGGCTGTGTCACCCGTCTCCATCTGCTCAACAAGTGTTTATTTAGCGCCTGCCACGTACACTCTCCCAAGTGCTGGAGAAGCAACAGAAAACATCTCTTCTAAAGTCAGCGAAAGGGTTTGGACCCAGCGTTAAGAGGAAGAGGAAGGTGTGTTCTGGGAAGAACCCGCAGGCCTGCTGCTAAAATACGACCTGTGAAGGATGAGCCAACACTGGAAACGGGGCATCTGTGAGTCTGTGCATTTACTTCAGTTTATTTATTCGTGAGGAAGGCAGCACAGAATCTTGCTTGGGATTGGATTTTAGGGCACTAAGCAAATTCTGTCATTTAAAATCTAGGCGTTGAAGCCAACCTCAGTCATCAGACTGGACTTGTTTCTCAAGTCTCGTGCTGTTCAAGCAGCGCCTTCACACGAGACCTTACTAAAGCCTGGGTAGCCTGCAGTTTCAGTTCCCTTCCGGCTTTTTGTATAAAATAAACAATAGGTGGCCCTTTTCTTCAAACAATGCAACTAAGTCACCAGACGCGCCCTCAGGTAGAGGGTAATTGAAAGGTCCCTCCACCTCCCCCAGAGAGAAGTTTTAAAAAACTGTGTTGGGGAGTCTGTTCAGGTCCTCTTTAAGTACCTAATTCTGTACAGCTGGCCATTTAGGCCAAATCCCAGGAAATTCAGTCTGTTAAAAAGCCATGGTAGTCCTTAACCCTCTTGCTCCCGACATCACCTGTCAGAGACGGAAGCACGCGGCAGTGATTGAGAACAGGACGTATTTCATCACTGGTGCCACCACAGAAAGTGATTTGCGTGAAATAAATAAACCCATCATTATGAAGTTATTCTTCTTTACAATTAGATTAGATCTGCAGAGAAATTTAACCTGAGATAAAAGGAGGCGACAGAAAAGGTTTTCTGGTTTAACATCCTGCAATTACACAGAAGGCTTCAGAAATGGATTTTGAAACAAGAAGAAATATTGACTAATCTCTATCTTTTTATATTTTTGCATTTGAAACTGCTATCTATAGCAGCTACCAAGGGACTCCCTAGCTATTTCAGATTTAGTTTGAAGTAAATTGAGTGAATCTCTGTTCTAAGCCTCACTCTAACAATTATTTAGATTAAGCAAGACGGTTAAGTCTTCCTGGGCCATGCCTTTGATCCTAGCTATAAGTTATTCACTCTTAAAGTAGGCTTATCTTTTCCTCTTAAAAGGATTCTTTGGGGTGGTTTGAAAAGATGTACCTATTTTGTTTAGAGTAATCAAAATATATCTAACATTTTAAAATGACATATGACTTGAAGTTTTCAAATATAGATGTTTATTTCCCTTAGAACACTAAAATATCACTTAAAAATGTTACATAATTGACATCAATCAATTTTCTCTCTTGATGCATGAGTTTATTTTTTTTAATGTCATAGAAAGCTCAACACTGATATGAGCAGAAACACTATTAATGTATTACAGTCTATAGTTTAGTTCTGAAAGCTAAACAAATATAACTGTGGCAGTTTCACTATTTTCCAGTGCTTAGGTTCCCCAAAGTTGGAAAGTCTTCTTTTCGTAGTAGCATACCGCTTTCTCACTCAGTAGAATTTTATTGTAAAATATGGATCTTGGTTTCTCCCAAAGTCTTTGGGGTCTTACTTTCACAGATAAGGCCACTTTTTTTCAAACATATGATCTCAAAATCTGCTCTATATTTAAAAGTCACAGTGATGAAAAGGAGGAGAAGGGGACGACCGAGGATGAGATGGCTGGATGGCATCACGAACTCGATGGACCTGAGTCTGAGTGAACTCCGAGAGGTGGTGATGAACAGGGAGGCCTGGCATGCTGGGATTCATGGGGTCGAAAAGAGTCAGACACGACTGAGTGACTGAACTGAACTGAACTGAACTGAGTGATGAAAAAGTCTTGTAAGCTCCTCCTTTTCAACAGACTAGTCTAATTTAGGGTACATTTATTATTTTCCAACCTGAGCTACATAATGTCTCTGAACATATGCCTTTACCACTTACAAAGACAGGCATCTAAGCCAGTTTGAGAACCCCAGGGGTGGCAGGGCTCAGATGTCTGCATGAAGCAGCAAAGAGGCCAGGAGTCCACGCAGGGATGGGCCCATCTGCAGGTGGACACCCACCTGGAGGTGATTCTGTGAAAGCGAAAATCGCTTAGTCGTGTCCGACTCTTTGTGACCCCATTGACTATTCAGTGCATGGGATTCTCCAGACCAGAATACTGGAATGGGGAGCCTCTCCTTCTCCAGGGGCACCTTCCCAACCCAGGGATGGAACCCAGGTCTCCCGCACTGCAGGCAGATTCTTTACCAGCTGAGCCACAAGGGAAGCCCAAGAATATCGGAGTGAGTAGCCATTCCCTTCTCCAGTGGATCTTCCCAACCCAGGGATGGATCCCAGGTCTCCTGCATTGCAGTCAGATTCTTTACCAACTGGGGCACCAGGGAAACCCAGAGGTCGCCAGGCGAGTATTTAGGCCAGCGATCCTTACAGCTTCCACTTTCTTAAATCTGAAATTTTGCATAGTTTTTTTTTTTTAATTCTAAAAAACTATTTCCCACTAATTCAACTTTTTAAAGCACCATGATAAACATTACATACCCAGAGATCAACATTCAGAACACGATCCTGTCACCTCCACAATAAAGCCTCTCCTTACAGCACATATGCAGCACGGGTTGGACATACTGGAACCAGAAGCAGACTTTCTTAGTTTAAATCCCTCCTCTACCAGGCTGTGCAACTGTGGGCAACTTGCTCAATCTCTCTGTGTCTCTGTTTTCTCATCTATAAAGATTTTTAATGGGGCTTGATTTATAGAAGTTTTGAAAACATTAAATAAAGTCAAATTGCTTGGGATATTGCCTAACACCTAACGAAAGAGTCACTAAGTGTTCATTATCAAATGAGTACTATCGTTATTATTATTATTACTATTTTACCCAAGACAGACACTATGGTGGGAACTGGGCAGCAACTGGAATTTGTAGTTTGGTGTCAGGAAAGTAAGCAGCCTTAAGGGAAGGGATAAACGTTTATAAAACTTCTATTATTTTTAAGGGGCTTCCCTGGTGGCTCAGATGATAAAGAATCTACCTGCAACGTGGGAGACCCAGGTTGGTTCCCTGGATCGGGAAGATCCTCTGGAGAAGGAAATAGCAACACATTCCAGTATTTTACCTGGAGAATTCCAGGGACAGAGGAGTCTAGTGGGCTACACAAGTCTATAAGGGCACAAAGAGTTGGACACGACTGAAGCAACTAACATTTTCACTTTTCCCTTTCATTACTTTTAAGACACATTATACAGTTTATCCATTTCTCACATCATTAGATGAGGTGGAAATTATTCTCATCTGACAAATGAGAATAAGACCACAAGACTCGAAGTAGCTTGTCTACACCCACATCGCACGTCTTATAATCAGCCTTGTGTGAACACTGAGCCCTGTCTCTACAAAGCATGCATTGTTGGCTTTCTCGAAAAAGCAGGAATCTAAATGGATAGAAAGGACTGGGGAGCTGGCAGATGAGCCAGAGATGACATCTTGAAGATCACACACACAGGCCTATCTGAATTAGGGCAGGGAACTGAAGCCCTGAGCATTAAACCCAGCTGGGAGTCTCAGAACCCAGCTGTCGGATCTGGACAAGGTGCGAGGGGCCAGGGCTACTGCAGCCCAAAGGTCACTGGGCACAGGCCTGCAGTCTGACCACATGGGGTTTATCAACCTGATGCAAACTCAGAAGGCACTGGGGAAGAGCCGAGGAATGCCGCTCCACGTGGACCCGGCTCGAAGCACGTTTTGCACGGTCCAGGCTTCAGGGGGAAGGGAAGGTGAGGACTCAGGGGGGTCTCAGGGAAGCGGGATCAGTCCTAAGTCGGTTGCCATGTCTGAGCCAGAATCATGGACTGGGCCCCATAATAGCAGCCAGGGCAGGTGGACCGCTGTCTACACCAGGAGCCCATGAGAGGAGTGGGGGGACATGGGGATTCTCACCTTACAGCTTCCACTTTCTTAAATCTGAAATTTTGCATAGTTTTTTTTTTTTTAATTCTAAAAAACTATTTCCCACTAATTCAACTTTTTAAAGCACCATGATAAACATTACATACCCAGAGATCAACATTCAGAACACGATCCTGTCACCTCCACAATAAAGCCTCTCCTTACAGCACATATGCAGCACGGGTTGGACATACTGGAACCAGAAGCAGACTTTCTTAGTTTAAATCCCTCCTCTACCAGGCTGTGCAACTGTGGGCAACTTGCTCAATCTCTCTGTGTCTCTGTTTTCTCATCTATAAAGATTTTTAATGGGGCTTGATTTATAGAAGTTTTGAAAACATTAAATAAAGTCAAATTGCTTGGGATATTGCCTAACACCTAACGAAAGAGTCACTAAGTGTTCATTATCAAATGAGTACTATCGTTATTATTATTATTACTATTTTACCCAAGACAGACACTATGGTGGGAACTGGGCAGCAACTGGAATTTGTAGTTTGGTGTCAGGAAAGTAAGCAGCCTTAAGGGAAGGGATAAACGTTTATAAAACTTCTATTATTTTTAAGGGGCTTCCCTGGTGGCTCAGATGATAAAGAATCTACCTGCAACGTGGGAGACCCAGGTTGGTTCCCTGGATCGGGAAGATCCTCTGGAGAAGGAAATAGCAACACATTCCAGTATTTTACCTGGAGAATTCCAGGGACAGAGGAGTCTAGTGGGCTACACAAGTCTATAAGGGCACAAAGAGTTGGACACGACTGAAGCAACTAACATTTTCACTTTTCCCTTTCATTACTTTTAAGACACATTATACAGTTTATCCATTTCTCACATCATTAGATGAGGTGGAAATTATTCTCATCTGACAAATGAGAATAAGACCACAAGACTCGAAGTAGCTTGTCTACACCCACATCGCACGTCTTATAATCAGCCTTGTGTGAACACTGAGCCCTGTCTCTACAAAGCATGCATTGTTGGCTTTCTCGAAAAAGCAGGAATCTAAATGGATAGAAAGGACTGGGGAGCTGGCAGATGAGCCAGAGATGACATCTGAAGATCACACACACAGGCCTATCTGAATTAGGGCAGGGAACTGAAGCCCTGAGCATTAAACCCAGCTGGGAGTCTCAGAACCCAGCTGTCGGATCTGGACAAGGTGCGAGGGGCCAGGGCTACTGCAGCCCAAAGGTCACTGGGCACAGGCCTGCAGTCTGACCACATGGGGTTTATCAACCTGATGCAAACTCAGAAGGCACTGGGGAAGAGCCGAGGAATGCCGCTCCACGTGGACCCGGCTCGAAGCACGTTTTGCACGGTCCAGGCTTCAGGGGGAAGGGAAGGTGAGGACTCAGGGGGGTCTCAGGGAAGCGGGATCAGTCCTAAGTCGGTTGCCATGTCTGAGCCAGAATCATGGACTGGGCCCCATAATAGCAGCCAGGGCAGGTGGACCGCTGTCTACACCAGGAGCCCATGAGAGGAGTGGGGGGACATGGGGATTCTCAGCAAGAAAGAGGGTCACACAGGGCAGCCTCCAGCCACGTGCAGGCCTTGGGCATTTCCTGTCACTTGGCCGGGAGCGCTGTGTCTGCATTCCAACAGGGAATTCACAACAGGGCTACCTGCAAGTCGATGAACTAATCTTGAAGCAAATCAAAGGGGAATGGTTTCCAGGGATTCCACTAAGGAAGACTGATACTTTAAACCAAAATGCTGATTTCTCATTTTACCATTACAGACAAGACTATCAATAACCAGCAGGACCTCTGCAGGCGGAACTACAGGTGAAGGTTTCTCATGATTAGGAGGATGCGCTTAGAACGCAGAACAAGCAAAGTTGCTTCCAGGGTGAGAATGTTTAGGGCGTTAGGTGAGGCTGCCTGGCCTGTTCATCATGCTCAGGTACAGCTCAGCCTCCGGATCAGATTCCCTGTCTCCAAATTCTGGCCCTGATTCTACTCCTGTGTGGCCTGGAGTAACGTGGAGATAGTGATCTTCTTCATAGGGTTATCAGGAAGATTCAATGAGTAAACATACAAAAGTATTAACACCCAGTACAAAATCTGGCACATGGCATAATGTCACCAAAAGGAGCTTGTCAGTCCAGCTGCTCAAAAGCCAACAAGCAGGCCAGGTTGGTGGAGAGGAAAGTTTGCCTTATTTCAGATGCTGGCAACTGGGGTTGTGGTGGTGGTGGACATCTGTCCAAAGGCCGACTCCCCCAACCCCTGCTGACAAGCAGGGGGTGAGAGCTTTCACAGACAGAATCAGGGGTTGGGGAGGCCACATGCAGAAACAGCACAGTCATCCCTGACAGTCCTCCCCAGAGTGGTTGTCCGTGGTCTAGCTTTCAGAGGGTCAGGGGTGGGGGGGCCACATGCAGAAACGGCACAGTCCTCCCTGACCGTCCTCCCCAGAGTGGTCGTCCGCGGCCTGACCAGCGTCACCTTGCTCGTTTCAGGCACAGTTAGTCTTCGGTCCCGGGTGCACTGGTTCCGTTTCTTTGGGGTCAATTCTCGGAACCGGGGCAGCTCGTGTCCTGGGTAGGGTCTGGTCATCATCAGTTAACTCCTCCACCTGGGGCTTCGGTGCCTGTGAGAGCTCACAGGATGTGGCTCAGAATGTCATCTGTGGCCCCTGAGAAGGAGCTGCGGGTCCTTGATGATGGCTAATGACTACTTCATTATTATTATTTAGTCTCCTCTGATTGGGTCTTTTTTTTTTTTGGTTTCCATATTTCTCACTTTTCTGATTAAACTTAGTCCAGAGGATATGTGGTGATGGGTGGCAGAGGGGCAGGGGCCAGTGTCCTGCTCCCCTTCAATAACATCAATAATATGTCAGTTGTTCTTGTTTCCTCTTTGCAGTGGTATGATTACAGACTCCTAATTCTGGCCAGCTGCTCTCCTGACCGTGTTCCAAGTGAACGGAAAGTCACTCAGCTGTGTCTGACTCTTTGTGACCCCATGGACTATACATTCCATGAAATTCTCCAGGCCAGAATCCTGAGTGGGTAACCTTCTCTTCTACAGGGGATCTTCCCCACCCAGGGATTGAACTCAGTTCTCCTGAATTGCAGGCAGATTCTTTACCAGCTGAGCCACAAGGGACGCCCATGTTCTGAGGGCCACTGCCGATTTTTGCGTTTGTTTGGTTTTTGTGACTTTCATTGTACTAAATTTTCTGGCTGACCAATCCTTCTTTAGATTAACACTGTCATTTTTTTTAAGTGTGGACTATTTCAATTTGCTAACAGTAAAGTCTATTGGGCAAGAGGCATTTTTTTAAAGGCCGCTTTGAACTCTCGCCTCTAATCATGCACCAATTTCACCTGTAGACTAGTTGGGGCTGTGTCTCCAGGTCTCCAGACAGGAGTGGTGAGCAAACGCTGGCCAGGGCATCTGGGGCGGTTCTGGGTCCTGGCCTAGCTCTGGGAACGCCCCTCTTCCCATCTCTGACTTTCAGTTTCTATTTGAAATCACTGTTCTTTACAGGGTTTCGGTTCAGTTCAGTCCAGTCGCTCAGTCGTGTCCGACACCTAAATTATCAGCTCTACCTTTCATCTGTTTTAATTATTGGGCTTTGGTGTAAGGAAGAAATTATTTGAAGGGAGAAACTCATCGTTAAGACATTTGCAAACCATGAATCAAAGACAGGTCCCCCTGGTCCGTGGGCGCCTGGGTGGAGACGCCGCCGTCTGTGGGGTCTCAGGACGGCTCAGCCTCTGCCATCGGGCTTGTTCTGTGTTTCTCTGGTTAGGGGAAGCTACCTACGCGCCGGGCAGTCCTGGAAGAAGGAGGACACAGAACAGCGGTCAGCAAACAGGCTGGGGTGGTGGCCCCGTCTCCTGCGCACCTTGCTCAACGCCGACAATGTCAGGCAAGAAGACGACTGAGTCTCGACTGAGAAAAGCGGCAGGTTGGGTCGGGATTCAACCCTCAGGACCAGCACGGACCTTCCTGAATCAGTAGCCATTCTAAGGGCCCGGCACTGCCCCGTGCAAGCCCCCGAGGCCGCTGCTAGAACACGAGGCACACTTGGGTTGAAAAGCAGGAGCGGAGAGGACGAGAGCAGAAACACAGTGTTAAGCCACTTTCCCACTTCTCCTTGCACTCGAGAGTCCTGACCTGCAATTTCCAATTCTGTTCCCGTCTCGGGTGGACTGAAATAAATCTGCTCTGCGATCGCGTGGCTACTGCCGCCGGGGAAACCTCCCCACCACCTCGCCTCTCCCCTCCTCCTCCTCCTGCGGCCCCAGCCACTCCTTACTGACCCCGACCGTCTCGTCACCAAAGAGCCTCATCCTAGTACGTTTCCCTCAGCACTGCATTTTGAAATTCAGGCTTCAAGATGTCTAAGTAACAACCTCTCCCAAATCCACCTTAGCTCACGGACATTCAGCAGTGGAGCAACGTGGGATCATCTTGACCCCTTCAGGCTTGGATCTGTATCAGCACAGTTCACTAGCGCTCTGACATCCTAACACTCCGTTTCCTCACGAGCAAGTGAGGGACCACACAAATGCTCCGGTGTCATGAAGGCCAAATGACATACTATGAGGACCAAAGAGATGATACAACAGATGTGCCTGCCATACACACGGGGCTTCCCAGGAGGCTCAGCGGTAAAGAATCCGCCTGATAAACAGGAGATGCGGGTTGCATCCCTGGTCAGGAATATCCCCTGGAGAAGGAAAGGGCAACCCACGCTAGTGTTTTTGCCTGGAGAATTCCATGGACACAGGAGCTTGGTGGGCTACAGCCCATGGGGTCACAAAGAATCGGACACCAGTGAGCAACTGAGCACGTGACTGAGCACCTGGGAAATTGTTTAATGACTGTCAGATGAGAGACTGTATTACAGGAGAAAAAAAGTAAACTCACATTCTGTCATTCTGACCGGGGATCACAGGCAGTACCAAGAACACCACCTAACAAAAAGTTTAAAGCCTGTCAGTTCAACTCACGGAGCAATTTAAGGTTGTTAAAGGTCTTGGTCTCCGGTGTAGATACAGAGGGAAAAAGGATGGTCCACGAGCCCCAAACCAACCCAAACTGCTTTCACTCGGGAAAGAACCCCAGTCAAGACAATAATCTGGAATTGGGGCGTCTATCATTTATATTTGGTTGTATTCTATTATGTAGGCACAAAGACAGAACTGATAAAATTAGTTTTCTGAAATAGATCTTATATACAAATCAGCAGCATTCTTAAGCTTGTATTTCTTTCAGCTGGAAAGATACTGCATACATTTGTCTTTTCCGGGATCTTTAAAATTTTAAACGTGCTATTCCTAACCAGTAACAAGCTTTAAAATCTTAAATTGCACCATGAACTGAACTGACAGCCCTTTAAATGTTTTCTTTGCCTCTTTATAACTTTTGTATAGCTCTCATCATCACTGCTTATTACTCATTTTGGTACTTTCAGGGCTGAATAAACACAGGTAAGGTAATGTAAACAGCAAAGGTATCATAGGATGGCTTACTGTCTAATTATGGAAAAGCATTATTATAAAAGAATGTAGCAGTGTTGAGACAGCTTTTCAGCTTTTCCCCAGCACTTCAAATGCTAGTGAAAAAGCCTTGAGAAATGATTCTATGTAGTTGTGTACAGCACTACCTCGGGACTAAATAAATTCAGAGGAATATTCAAAAAAACTTTAAAATCTGCATTTGGAATAAAAGAAAACATATTCTCTAATGCTCTTTTTCTCTCTAATGCACTCACTGCTCTAATGCATTTTTTTGGTGAAAAAGTGTCAGCCGCTCAGTCGTGGCCCTGTGGACTATAGAATCCTCCAGGCGAGAATGCTGGAGTGGATTGCCATGCCCTCGCTCCAGGACATCTTCCCAGCTCTCCCACACTGCAGGCAGACTCTTCACTGTCTGAGCCACTAAGGCAGCCCCAGGAATGATATCGCCCTTCCCTAGCAGCTCATGCTGGGCACTGCCTCTCTGCAGCGGCCGGGATAGCAGCCCCGGGCTCTTCCTGAGTGTCCTCTGAACTCTGCCCTGCAGAGCAGAGCTGGGGTCAGCACACCCCTGGCCGGCCTGGCGGGGAGCCGCAGGATGGGTTGGAGTGGGGGCGTAAACCTGTCAAGAACCTCCTCACTGTGCCAACTGGGGAAGAAAGCCTGACCTCGATTATTGACAATGGAACATACGGAATGAAGCGGATGAAAACGGAAGAGGCACCGTCGCCGAGGGTGAATAGGAGGACAAAAGAGACAAAGGGACTAAAGCGACTGAGGACTTCCGAGCAGGGACAGTGGTAAAAGAGAACGACGGTATTTTTAAGTCCATCAAGCAGGTTTGCAGAAGAAGTAGATGAAGAATATCTGATTTTCTTCTATTGTCAGGAGCGTGGGGGACATGGAGGTCAAGACGTCAGTCCCGCGGCTTAGAAGAAAGCTGGGTGCTAGAAATGTAGGCTGACGAACAAAGCTGTGCGTCATAATAATAGCCAACGTCCGCTCGGGGCTCTCTGATGCTATTTTCAGTGCTTTAAATACTGTAACTAATTTTAGCATCACAACAACCTAGGGGTCTCATTAATCGCCTGAATTTTAGACAGAAGGAAAGAGAAGCCTGGAGAAGTTGGACACCTTGCCTGGAATTCTTAGGCAGCTAAGAGAGTGAGCAGGGCAGACTGCTTCACCTTCTCGCTCACCAAGGTGCGGTGGCCAGTGTTTGCAGCCACTGTTTTCTCCAAAGTGTTTGTCCAGGAGGAGGAGGCGGCTGAGAGACAGTGATGGGAGGGTTAGTATAAATAAGGCATAAAGAGCTTATAAGATGACAGACGTGCCTTTTACCACCCCCTCCTCCCGCACCAGCCCCGGACCCTGGAACCCAAGCCCAGCTTCATTCTAGTCAGTGCAGCTAACAGGAGCTGGAGAGGAGCCAAAAGATAAACCCCAAAGAACTCCTGCAGTTGAGGGGCTGGGGGAAGCAAACGGGGCAGGTGAGGGAGACACTGGAAAGGATGTGGGGAAACGGGAGCTGCCACGGAGCCTGGAGACGGACAGGGCCCAGCAGCGGAGGCAGCCTCTGGCCAGTGCCGGAGAGAGAGGGGAGAGGGCTGGGGAGGACCACGGGGAGAACTGAACACATGGGCCTGGGAGAGCACTGGAGCTCGAAAACAGAGACCAAAATAGAGCTGCTTTTCTGCAGTGAATCAGGAAACCCCTGCAAGGGGATGGAACGCAGGAGGATGAGAAAGCGCAGCATCAGGTTTAGGCTGCCTCACTGAGTAGTTTGGGGTGTGGGGATGTTCAGGCGAAGGAAGCATTTTTAATGTGGAGAAAGGAAGACAAAGGCCGAAGGCCTGCCAGGCCCAAGATATCTGGGGCTGCGGTGGTGAATTCCCTTCCCCAGGCTCTGTGGCCTGAACCGGCTTACACCCGCGAAGAGAGACTGGAGCTGGGGAGAGGAAGGAGCCCTCTTTATCGCCAGCCTCACGAGGCATCACTAATAGTTATAAACAGCTAATTTGCAGGAAGAGGAACGAATCCAAATTCATGCTGCCAATGCTAAATATTTAACTGATGGAAAATATAGGCTTTGAGTTGGCTGTGGAAATCTCCAGCGATGAGCTACGTTCTCAATCCTTGGTGCCCTGGAGATGCTGCTTCAGTCCCTGGCTCTGCCAGATGGGGTGTGAGTCAGAGCACAGGAAATAACACTGAATTTCATATTATGTTGCTTCCACAGAGGATGTGGACCTTCCGAGCCTGGCTGCCCTGTAGACGAAACGAAAACCCAGAGGGAGGCAATTAGGACGGCTGTGCTCCATCGAGCAGACTGGGAGGATCAGGCTGGCTCAGAGCTCCGGGCGGGGTCCGCCGGCCCCTCTTAAGGCAGAAGCAGCCGCCAGACCCTTCACACAGCCGGCAGATCCCAAGACCCACCTGAGGGACTCACACAACCATGCAGACGGGCTGGCGTGACTGAGTTCATCACCTGCCCATACCCCCTCCGTTCTATTACATCGTGGGTGTCTATAGAGAACATCCTTCAAAGCACACGTGCTAGATTGGACAAATATTAGAGCTTTGTAACAATCTGTTGTATCCTCGCCACCTAGGGGTGACAGTCCTTGAACAGTGTCCCCGAGCCACAAGTGTGTGAAGTCACACAAGCTCACGAAATGACAGGGCACGGTGTCATCCTGGAAACAGGGGCCACAAGGAGCGTCTGTGAATAAACCCTCGAGGTTTCTCAGCCCCTTTTCTCTTGCCTTCCGGCATTTTTGTTTATTCTTCTCCGCGCTGCCCTTCTCACGTCTTTACACTTGGACAGATCTCCTTTACCCAGAAAGATTAGTTCTCTCTTGCCTTCCCTTTGTCTCCCCGGTTTCTGACCAATTTCTTTCCTCTGACATCAGACTTGTTAAATAAATAAGCTGTGCACGACTCCTTCCAATTTTCCACCCAGTTTGTCTTCTCCCTCCTTGGAAGACATCTGTGGTCCTGATGCCCAGAGATGTCACAGGGTCGAAGGCCAGAGGCGACCTCAGTGGCTGAGCCCAGTGGACTGTCCTCAGCCTCACGTGTTGGGCCGCGAATCCCAGAGACACTGTGTGGACTCCATCCAGCCTGCTTGCTTCCTTGTCTTCCGCTTTATGAGTTTCCCTGACTTCGTGCGTCCTTCCCTCCTCTCTCTCCTGTCTGTCCCTGTCCATCTTTCCATCTGTGACACATGGATGTGTTTTCTTCATTGACCTCCTCTCCTCCTGCTCCTCTTAGGTCAATTCTTTGCTCCCAGCCCCGTGTCTTTCTCCAGCCCACGTCTCTTGCTCTAGAAGGTAAAACGCTGCTGGTCCAGAGGTCACAGTGGTCTGACACATGAGTTTGATCGGCCATGTTTTACTCAACGCTGGGTCATGATTTTTAAAACGGGGTCTTGGTACTCTGGCTTCTATTGAAAACCTGAAAAATCTGGGACTATGTCGACCTGACAACCATCCTTCTGCACGGAGCACAGTCTGCAGCTCAGCTCAGAGGTTCCTCGTGGAGATTTCCCACCATTCAGACCATTTTCCCGGGCCCCACAGAGCCTTTCCCAGGACTACTACTGTTGTTTGCTAGGAGTTCAATCTCTTTTGCCGTTAGCCTGAAGAAAGAGACTGATGTATTACTAGCAACAGATTGGGTCTGGCTAGCGAAATTTATCATTAAAGTAAAATGAGAGTGCTTTCAATGACCCACTTTTTTTTTTTACTCAGCAACAGAACATACTGCATCCTAGTTGATGTTAATGTGTGTTAAGCAGTATAAGTGACGTAGTGCTACTGCTGCTAAGTCGCTTCAGTCGTGTCCGACTCTGTGCAACTTTATGGACTATAATCCGCCAGGCTCCTCTGTCCATGGGATTCTCCAGGCGAGAACACTGGGGTGGCTTGCCATTTCTTTTCCCAATAAGTAACATGAGGCTCCTCAAAATTCTATAATTGAAGAGAAGTATTCTTATTTTGTAAAAAGAGACTTATGTTTAGAGGAACTTTAGGGTCATAACAAAACTGAGTAGGAAAAACAAAGATTTCATGCTCACACACATGCAAAGCCCATCCCCCCCACACACACTCCAGTGTCACACCCCCCACCAAAGTGTGGCAGGAGGTGCAACCCCCAGTCCGACCTGACATGTCCGGTCACCCAAAGCCTGTGCTCCTGGCGGGGCCCACTCGTGAAGCTGCATGTTCTGCTGGGTTTAGTTAGGAGTTTAATGCACGCGTTCACCCTCACAGTCTCATATAGAAGTGCCTCCCTACCCTAAAATCTCCTGTAGTCCGCCTCTCCATCCCTTCCTCCTTCTTAACCTTTGGCAAGCTCAAATCCTTTTATCGTCTCCATAGTTGTGCCTTTTCCAGAAGGCTGGAATCAGACAGAATGGAGCCTTTGCAGATTGACTTCTTTCTTCCAGCAAGACGCATTTAAGATCCCTCCCCGGTGTGACTTCACAGCCGATTTCTTTCTAACATTGAATAATAGTCCATTGTTCTGATGTTATTTACCCACTCACGCCCTGAAGGACACCGTGGTTGCTTCCAAGTGTTGACACTTATGAATGAAGTTTCTATAAATATCCGTGTGCAGGCTCTTGTGTGAAGTAAGTTATCAGCTCCTTTGGATAAATACCCAGGTGCACAGCTGTAGATTGCATCACCTTATTATTATTATTATTTTAGCGCTCTTGTTGGCTGCAGGAATGTCAGGGCAACACAGTGGGGAAGGGGGGGGGAACCTTCTTCATCAACACAGACCATAAAAGGAAAAAAAGGCGTGTCAGAAGCTCTCTCCCCTGATACTCAGTCCCTATTTAATTCAGAACTGGGACACAAGGTATTTTTCCAGTAAAGTACAAAAACAAAAGTGGAAGAAATGACGAACATTCAGAACACCTTGTCACCCAGGTTTATGCTACCCATGACATTTATCGTTAAGTTTTCAGGATTCTTTTCTTACTGGAATGATCTGTCTAAAGACTCAAGAAACATTTCCTTGGGACCAGTAGGAATCACTCGAATAAATCATACTGTCTACCTGGCCCATTATGTTTAATAAAATATGTAGGAACTCTAAACAATAGCTTCTGGCTTGGCATCAAAATTTCACTACCTAGAGTGTACATGGGGAAACTCTACCGCTAGCGGATTTCACAGCAGGAGTTTTATTTTCAGTGATGATATACAACGTCTTGTAAGCTTTGATCTCCATCTGCAGTCTCAGATTTCATACTGGTTTTTTTTGTTTGTTTGTTTTTCCCAGAAAGACGAGGCAGAACGTGTCCTTGCTCAGAACTCATTCAACTCTGGGAAAAGTCTATATGGACAGCATGTAAGAAGTCTACTCTACTGTGTATGCTTTCAGAAAACGATCGTTAAAATCATATGGAGCTCCAGAAAAGGGTATCGTCTCAGTAACGGGATGAGGTGTGGCAGATGAGGACCTACCCCACGGATGCCGTGAATGGGGTTGAGATTCGCTGCCTGCCCAGACCGACGGCCGTGTTAATTGCCATCTGTATTAGTTCACAGGTTTCAAATGACAGCATTTATATGGTATTTGTTGATGCGAGAGCAGAAGGCCATCAGAAGGAAGATGATACATAGAAAAACTCAATGATCAAGTCAATGGAAAGAGTGTTTCCTGGCTTAATTTTCCATTCAAGTTGTCTAGGTCCTGCTTTAACGCTAAAGAAGTTTACATCCCCACAGCTTCTGATCTTGACTTAGAGTAAAACCCCTCTGAGGCATGCCACATTAAAGCGACCCCTGGAAGATCAGTATTGGGAGGGAGAGTCAAGAAATTTGATTTAAACCCCTTGTTTCACTAGCAAGGAAGTGAAAACCTGCACCAGTCTCCTCACTAACCAGTGAAGGCGCACTGGGCCCCGAGAGGCCCGCTTACGAGCCCAGCGGACTGGGAGAGAAGCCTGAGGCTCAGGCCCTCCGAGCTCATACTGGCGCTGACCTAACTCGAGATACTTCTTAAATCCCGGTTTTTTGAATTTGCATCTGTAAACAGTACGCTGAGACCCAAGAATCTGTGGCAGGCAGGAAACAGGAAGGGACTCCATTCCTTGGAACAAAACCTTATTGCTTAGACTCAGAGGATGCTTAATATTTCATCTGCTGAACTCGTACCTGCATCTTTATGGGTAAGATAAAATACAAACGTGTATGTTTCTGAGCATCTACAGTCTATTTATAGCTTGAAGCTAAATGGCCAGTGGAGGAGGATAAGAACAGATGCCACAGGAACCCAGGAGAAGACGGTCTTTCAGACAAATGTTCCAGCATTTGTTTGGGTCAAGAAAGCCCAACAGACAAGCACTTTCCGGGCACGCTTCTGTGGCTTTAGTTAGCTAGTTTCGGCTAAACGTTTTTGCATGTGTGTAAAAATAGAAAACATTTAAAAAAATCACAAACTACAATAATGTTGAATATTTCTATGGCCCATTGCACTAATTTTCACTGACAGAGGTCAAGAAATATCCACATTCCAAGACGACACTCTATGAACCCCGTCTGGGCCCTCCAAGAGGAATTTTTTGGTTTTGTTTTCTTTTTCCTGCTGAAGACAAAATAAGTAGAAGTCTCTTGTATGTAAGAATATAATTTCTAAGCTTAATTTTTTTATTTTAATTTTTTTACCATTTTTCTGACATCTTTTCTGTGCAGTGAACTGAAGCCTTGTATGCTGGAACCAAACCAAATGTTTAATTAAAAAGTGAACTGAATATTCCTTTATATCTCACTTCTTCCATCTCAGCCCCAAAGAGGCGAGAGTGGGAGGTGACAAGATGATAAATTAAAAAGCCAGAAGCCTGGCCATCTCCGTGGAGTCACAACGTCCACACTTACCCCCAGGAGGCCCCACCGTGTATCCCTCCCGTGAGCCCCTGTCTCAGAGGGGCTGGAGATGGGGCTTCAGCAGGCAGGGTGAGTGACTCTTTACATAACAGCCAGTTATTTTCCTCATTCAACACACATCTTAAAAATTCTGAGACTTGGCACCTACCTCTAACATTAAGAACTAACAACTGACATTCAGGGTATAATTCCATCACTAGGAGTAGATGCGCTCTGCCCTAATATGCTTCTCTTTTTCCTAGGCCTTTTGTTCCATAAAAGATGTTCCTTGGCACCAGACTGAATGTCTGCAAAGGCCACACAGGATTCTGTGGTTAAGCAAAGCACTGATCCATTCAGCATTGAGCAAATCTCACTGGAGATCTTCATGCGCTGCTGTCTGTTGCAAGGGGGTGCATATCGTAGGTGGGAAATTTTACACATTTTTCAGTGGTATTCGGTATTATACACCTGAAACTATGTATATTGATAATGAAAAGTTATTGTAGTTTTTAAGTTAGATTTTGCTTTTCTCCCAACTCATATTTCTCAAGGTTAAATCATTCTAAGAATTCATTTTCTTCTAAGGGTGCTTTACAGACTGTATAAAATTTAGCTTTTAAATGTAAGAACTCTTTGACTAATGGCAGCATAATCTAATCATGGGTATTCAGTTCAGTTCAGTTCAGTTGCTCAGTTGTGTCCAACTGTTTGCAACCTCATGAACTGCAGCACGCCAGGCCTCCCTGTCCATCACCAGCTCCCGGAGTGCACCCAAACTCATGTGTATCGAGTCAGTGATGCCATCTAGCCATCTCATCCTCTGTCGTCCTCTTCTTCTCCTGCCCTCAATCTTTCCCAGCATCAGGAGCTTTTCAAATGAGTCAACTCTTTGCATGAAGTGGCCAAAGTACTAGAGTTTCCGCTTTAGCATCAGTCCTTCCAATGAACATTCAGGACTGATTTCCTTTAAGATGGACTGGTTGGATTTCCTTGCAGTCCAAGGGACTCTCAAGAGCCTTCTCCAGCACCACAGTTCAAAAGCATCAATTCGTCGACACAGTTTTCTTTATAGTCCAACTCTCATATCCATACATGACCACTGGAAAAACCATAACCTTGACTAGACGGACCTTTGTTGGCAAAGTAATGTCTCTACTTTTTAATATGCTATCTAGGTTGGTCATAACTTTCCTTCCAATGAGCAAGCATCTTTTAATTTCATGGCTGCAATCAACATCCATAATGATTTTGGAGCCCAGAAAAAGTAAAGTCAACCACTGTTTCTACTGTTTCCCCATCTATTTGCCATGAAGTGATGGGACTGGATGCCATGATTTTAGTTTTCTGAATGTTGAGCTTTAAGCCAACTTTTTCACTCTCCTCTTTCACTTTCAAGAAGCTATTTAGTTCTTATTCACTTTCTGCCATAAGGGTGGTGTCATCTGCATATCTGAGGTTATTGGTATTTCTCCTGGCAATCTTGATTCCAGCTTGTGCTTCTTCCAGTCCAGCGTTTCTCAGGATGTACTCTGCATATAAGTTAAATAAGCAGGGTGACAATATATAACCTTGATGTACTCCTTTTCCTCTTTGGAACCAGTCTGTTGTTCCATGTCCAGTTCTAACTGTTGCTTCCTGACCTGCATAC
>SJYC01122607.1:0-50842 GCA_006408675.1 Madoqua kirkii | reverse complement strand
CCAACAGACAAGCACTTTCCGGGCACGCTTCTGTGGCTTTAGTTAGCTAGTTTCGGCTAAACGTTTTTGCATGTGTGTAAAAATAGAAAACATTTAAAAAAATCACAAACTACAATAATGTTGAATATTTCTATGGTCCATTGCACTAATTTTCACTGACAGAGGTCAAGAAATATCCACATTCCAAGACGACACTCTATGAACCCCGTCTGGGCCCTCCAAGAGGAATTTTTTGGTTTTGTTTTCTTTTTCCTGCTGAAGACAAAATAAGTAGAAGTCTCTTGTATGTAAGAATATAATTTCTAAGCTTAATTTTTTTATTTTAATTTTTTTACCATTTTTCTGACATCTTTTCTGTGCATGTGAACTGAAGCCTTGTATGCTGGAACCAAACCAAATGTTTAATTAAAAAGTGAACTGAATATTCCTTTATATCTCACTTCTTCCATCTCAGCCCCAAAGAGGCGAGAGTGGGAGGTGACAAGATGATAAATTAAAAAGCCAGAAGCCTGGCCATCTCCGTGGAGTCACAACGTCCACACTTACCCCCAGGAGGCCCCACCGTGTATCCCTCCCGTGAGCCCCTGTCTCAGAGGGGCTGGAGATGGGGCTTCAGCAGGCAGGGTGAGTGACTCTTTACATAACAGCCAGTTATTTTCCTCATTCAACACACATCTTAAAAATTCTGAGACTTGGCACCTACCTCTAACATTAAGAACTAACAACTGACATTCAGGGTATAATTCCATCACTAGGAGTAGATGCGCTCTGCCCTAATATGCTTCTCTTTTTCCTAGGCCTTTTGTTCCATAAAAGATGTTCCTTGGCACCAGACTGAATGTCTGCAAAGGCCACACAGGATTCTGTGGTTAAGCAAAGCACTGATCCATTCAGCATTGAGCAAATCTCACTGGAGATCTTCATGCGCTGCTGTCTGTTGCAAGGGGGTGCATATCGTAGGTGGGAAATTTTACACATTTTTCAGTGGTATTCGGTATTATACACCTGAAACTATGTATATTGATAATGAAAAGTTATTGTAGTTTTTAAGTTAGATTTTGCTTTTCTCCCAACTCATATTTCTCAAGGTTAAATCATTCTAAGAATTCATTTTCTTCTAAGGGTGCTTTACAGACTGTATAAAATTTAGCTTTTAAATGTAAGAACTCTTTGACTAATGGCAGCATAATCTAATCATGGGTATTCAGTTCAGTTCAGTTCAGTTGCTCAGTTGTGTCCAACTGTTTGCAACCTCATGAACTGCAGCACGCCAGGCCTCCCTGTCCATCACCAGCTCCCGGAGTGCACCCAAACTCATGTGTATCGAGTCAGTGATGCCATCTAGCCATCTCATCCTCTGTCGTCCTCTTCTTCTCCTGCCCTCAATCTTTCCCAGCATCAGGAGCTTTTCAAATGAGTCAACTCTTTGCATGAAGTGGCCAAAGTACTAGAGTTTCCGCTTTAGCATCAGTCCTTCCAATGAACATTCAGGACTGATTTCCTTTAAGATGGACTGGTTGGATTTCCTTGCAGTCCAAGGGACTCTCAAGAGCCTTCTCCAGCACCACAGTTCAAAAGCATCAATTCGTCGACACAGTTTTCTTTATAGTCCAACTCTCATATCCATACATGACCACTGGAAAAACCATAACCTTGACTAGACGGACCTTTGTTGGCAAAGTAATGTCTCTACTTTTTAATATGCTATCTAGGTTGGTCATAACTTTCCTTCCAATGAGCAAGCATCTTTTAATTTCATGGCTGCAATCAACATCCATAATGATTTTGGAGCCCAGAAAAAGTAAAGTCAACCACTGTTTCTACTGTTTCCCCATCTATTTGCCATGAAGTGATGGGACTGGATGCCATGATTTTAGTTTTCTGAATGTTGAGCTTTAAGCCAACTTTTTCACTCTCCTCTTTCACTTTCAAGAAGCTATTTAGTTCTTATTCACTTTCTGCCATAAGGGTGGTGTCATCTGCATATCTGAGGTTATTGGTATTTCTCCTGGCAATCTTGATTCCAGCTTGTGCTTCTTCCAGTCCAGCGTTTCTCAGGATGTACTCTGCATATAAGTTAAATAAGCAGGGTGACAATATATAACCTTGATGTACTCCTTTTCCTCTTTGGAACCAGTCTGTTGTTCCATGTCCAGTTCTAACTGTTGCTTCCTGACCTGCATACAGGTTTCTTAAGAGGCAGGTCAGGTGGTCTGGTCATGGGTATTAGAAGGAAATAAACTATATTGACATTGTCTTTAATATTACACTATATTTCTTAAAAAGAATCAGTTGGCACATGAGGACACATCTTTTAATATTTAATGTGGAACTTAAAAGTCAATTTTGTATAAAGTCTGAATATACTGCCTTGCTTGTAACTGACCACCTAAAAGAACAAACTTCAGAGAATTATTTTGTTAAAAGGGACCATAACACAAAACCTTGACCAAACCTATGGAGCAGGCCCCAAGCTCTCCAGTTTATCATTAACATTTTTTTTCTGTTTTGGCCACACCAGTCAGCCTGTGGGATCTTAGTTCTCCAACAAGAGTTTGAACCCTCGCCACCTGCATGGGAAGCATGGAGTCCTAACCACTGGACCACCAGGGAAGTCCTCATCGACATTTTTTAAAGTAGAAATATTTGTGTTCCTTAAAGAATTAGATCAAATTAAATTATTTTTGAGAAAGCTGCACTCTTCCTATTGGATAGAAAAAATTAAAGATAAATTTTAAATGCCCTTTTATTAAAACTATCAGGAGCATGAAGTAACTAAAATTGGGTGAAATCATGCTATAATTTGCATAAACATTTGTATGTCAGGTCACTTATGACCTAAATTGCTGAAGACAGTATTAGACTTACTGCCAAGTTGAAGAAAATGAGATTTTAGAAACATTTATTTCTGTACTGAACTTACAAAACCACGTGTTCTACCTAAAGTCATTCTAACAGCCTCCTTTATGAAGCAGGAAGAGTCAGAAATGTATCCTTTTCTGGCCTGTGTATTTTGTCTCCAACTAGGTCAGAGACATTTTTAAGAAGGCGTGTCTGCATTTTTTTTCTTTTAATTTACCCATAGCAGTGCCTACGTCACTAAGTATGGTCTACAGGTTTTCAGAACATGTTGTTTGAAACTTGATTTTAAGATCCCGTGAAATTCTCAGCTGAACTCAGTGAAGAAGCACGTGACACAGATGTACTTTCACTTCTGAAAGACGAAGGTTTGAAATGTGCCTCCGGTTCTTCTAAAGAGCTCTTACTACTCTGTCCTCTCATTTCTGTGTAGTAAATTTAATAAAAATTTCTGCAAACCACCTATAAGGTAACAGCAGTACATTCAGTCCTATTTCATTCTTTAATGTTCTTGGAAAATCAAGATACTGAAATTCACAATAAAAACTCCATTATCTTCTTCTCATTTATGGCATAATTTTTTATGACTAATGAAAATAAAGTACCAATTAAGAAGCTTACATTATCAATACTGCAGTTAGCAAGAGAAACAGCTACATGGGAAGCAAATAAGATCATTGAAAAGTCAAATACTGTAAACCCAGCAGTAAAATTTTTATATGATTCAGCAATCAATATTCTGGAACTATTAACCTCAGTAACTATCAGGCTAAGAAAAGTCATGTGACTGTCCCTTACCTCTGTCTTGTACTAAGTAAATGCTCTTGATTAACGCAATCAAGAAACAAATCGTTGATGCTTTACAACTCAAAGAAGAAAAGTGGTAAACACTTCGGTGAGCTGCAGTGATTCTTGTTTCAGTTGAATCCAAGTCTACGTTATTAAAATTTACTTGCAATTACCCGAGGGGAGGCCATTATGCCAAAAAGTCTGATTTCATTCAACAAATATTTACTGGTTCTAAGAAGAAGAACTGCCATGTCTCTGCCCTGGTAAACCTTAACATCTGGAGGAGAAAGAGCAACACTTAACTCCAGAACCTGGCAGAGTGAAGGGAGGGCAGAGGTGTGCTGCTTAAGTATCTGGGACCATGGCCTGCCGCTGCCACGCTGGGCAGAGTGGCTAACCCGCTTGAGTTCTGGGCCTGAGTTTCTGCACGTTAACACTAGCTATTATTAAGAAAATTACGAGAATAAAACAGAAACTCTGCTGTTTCTTTTCATCAGCAGAGCTGATTAGATATATTTTTATAATTCCAGATACAGAACACTTAGTAGTCTTAGATAAAATAAACATATTAAAAAGATCTTTTAACAAAGGATCACAAGAGATATCTATGAACAATTACATGCCAATGAAATGGACAACAGGATGTTTTGATTCTCAGAGGAATTATTAAAAAGTAAACAACATTTTAAAACAAGCTAGAATGACTGAGTCTTAGCTGGAAGAATCTAATAGTCCCTAACCCAAATTGTTCTGGGCTTCCCAAGTGGCAACCAGTGACTGAAAAAACCCGCCTGTCAAGGCAGGAGACATAAGGGACGTTTGTTTGATCCCTGGGAACTGAAAATATCCCCTGGAGGAGGAAACCGCAACCTACTCCAATGTGCTTGCCTGGAGAATCCCATGGACAGAGGAGCCCACTGGGCTACAGTCTGCAGCATCGCTAAGATACATGTAGTTATTCCCAAGCTGTTTTCTTCTTAAGGTATTTCTCTCTTGATTTGACAGGTAGTATAGAAAAGTTTAACGCTTTCAGTGCTTTAAAAATCAACTATTTTCACTGATTCAAGTACGAAAGGAAAGTGACAAGTTAGCTCTGTCTTCTGTCTTAGGCAGACGTTAAGTCTCATGTTGTGCATTGCAGACTGCAGAGTAAAAGGCTCTCCTGGCTGGAGCTGGTCATGAGCATTTGGTAACCGTCATGTGCTGCAAACCTTAGGGACGTCAGGGTATTTTCCTGCATTGCTCAGTTATGATCTCTTCCCCACAAAAACAGAGCTTGATCTGACTAAACATTTCATTTCTAGGAAGCTATCCTGCACAAGTCTTCATATACATGGATGTACATCTGCTATTGTGCCCCAACCCAATCCATGTGCTGAAGTCCTCCCTCTGATCCAGTGGAATCTGGAGATGGAACCTTGGGTGGTAACTCGGTTTGGATGAGGTCTTAACGGTGAGGCCCTCAAGTGAGACGAGTACTTTTACAAGAAGTGGAGTGTGCTCATCTGCTCATCTTCCCTTTTTCTCTCTTTCTTTCTCTGTTTTCTTTCTCTCTCTTTCCACCCCACCCCCCGCCATTCTCACACACACTCCATGAAAAGACAGAGCAAGAAGACGGCTGTTGCAAGCAAGGAAGAGGGCCCTCACCAGGAACTGAACCTGCTGGTTGCTGGCGCCTTAATCTCCTAGCCTCTGGACCTGGTGAATAAATGCCTGTTGGCTAAGATGCTGAGTCTATGGTATTTTGTTACAGCAATCTGAGTGTGCAAATGTGTCTCTTGCAGCACTAATTACAAAACTGATGAAGGCGGAAAAACCTAAATGCCCCTTAATGGTCAACGGCTAAATGGATTATTTTATACACACACAATGGAATATGATGCAGACACAAGCACTACTAAGATGATCCTGTAGGGATCACAGAGGGATGCCAAAGAAATATCTTCAATGGAAAAATTTAATATGATTATAAAGCTTATATAAACATAGCCATATTTACCCACACAAAAGGGTAACATCAAATTATTAATACTAGTTACTCAGGATAATTTGAGGGGCAACTTTCACTTTATATTTTTTCCCATTTTGTAGCAATCAAGGTATTACAGAGTACAGAGTGCTTTCAAAATATACAACCAAGAAGGAAAACTAGTTCACAGAGCTGGAAATATAATGAAAGGTGGATAATGGCATTTTGACATTAAGTCACTCTTTATCTGAACCCTACTGATAAAGCTATCCACCCTACTTGGAGATGCTGAGAGACAAATCCATGGCTCGCTAGACCTAGTATTTGATGTTGCTACCATCCAGAAAAATGGAACGAAATGTTCTTACAGGAGAACCGGGGTGGGGGGGGCACTTGATTCCGAGAGAGGAGACCAAAAGAGCTGACGCGTGAGAGGCACACAGAATGATGGAATCTGACGATTCCATTCAAATCCCGCTCGTGTTCACTGATACCTGCAGAAAACAACAGGTGCCTTGGTTCCCACACAGCGTTCTGTTTGCAAACGTAAGACACTAATTACCGAAGGGGATCAGATGCCCGGTGTTCTTGACAGAGAGTTTATTGTAGATTTGTAGGGGTACGTGGTGGTTCGATGATAAAGAATCTGCCTGCAATGCAGGAGGCCCGGGTTAGATCCCTGGATTGGGAAGATCCCCTCGAGAAGGGAATGACAACCCGTCCCGGTATTCCTGCCTGAAGAATCCCATGTACAGAGGAGCCTGGAGGGCTACAGTCCACGGAGTCACAGAGTCAGACTCGACTGCGCAGCTACGACTTCACAAACATTAGCTTCTCGAATCAGCATTTTAAAGATGCCCTTGAGGAGCCAAGTAAAAAACTTATGAAAATAAGTATAATTATAACAGTTTTATTTTAGAAACTGCTAGAGAAATGATCAGAGAAGCTATTGTCTCAGCTCAATGAAATGGACACAATTAAATCAAAAAGTAAGAGAGCTTGAGGGAGAATTTATGGCCTCACAGAGGCTCTTTATTGAGAGCTGTTTAATCACCACTGTGTAGGAACTCATAGACGAAGCAACACATATCCAAAGGCTTCACCCTGTGCAAACATACATCTCTCTGGATTCTTTTTAATAAAGGAGCAGAAATGCTAGGAGAAATGAACAGGAAATCAGTACAATACTGTATAAATCTCTGGCACATGATGCCTCTGGTGATAGACAGAGACTTCAGGTCTGTAGAACCTTACTCTTCTACAATCACCACTGTGTAGGAACTCATAGACGAAGCAACACGTATCCAAAGGCTTCACCCTGTGCAAACATACATGTCTCTGGATTCTTTTTAATAAAGGAGCAGAAATGCTAGGAGAAATGGAAAGGAAATCAGTACAATACTGTATAAATCTCTGCACATGATGCCTCTGGTGATAGACAGAGATTTCAGGTCTGTAGAACCTTACTCTTTTAGGAGATCAATTATTGCACTAACTTTATGAAAGAAACAAATATTTCAAAAATAAATGCTTTTAAGATTAGTACAATTATGTTTGAGAGTGCACCCTCAAGTTACGAAGAAAGCTCTGTCCTCATAGGCAGCAGGCACCCTCTCGGTGGATCTGACATTGTATGGACACAGAAGACTTGTCATGAACTCTGAATTTTGAACCATGAATCACTCACCAAAGAAAGTGTTTGCAAAATACAGTATTCTGAACTGGCAGGCAATGTGGTATAAAGAGCAACAATCTACAGGTTTAGAATCTTTAATTTCCCCCTTAACTATCTGACCATATCCTTAACCATTTGAGTGTATTTTTTCTCATGCATGAAAGAAAAGAAAAAAATGAGCTAGATTAAATTAAAATTTGGCTACAAAAGCTTATAATCCTGCTTTGAAAAAGACAGGGATAAAAATACTGTTGTTGTTCAGTCACTAAGTCATGTCAGACTCTGTGACTTCATGAACTGGAGCACGCCAGGCTTCCCTGTCCTTCACTACCTCCTGGAGTTTGCTCAAACTTGTGTCCATTGAGTGATAATATTAAATCAGTCAAATTATTTTGAATATGTTATAAGCAAATTGATCATTCTAAGAGCAAGACCTCTAAAACATTTCTTTCATATTTGGATAGTATCAAACCACCCAAAACATTTAGTCTTTCATATAAGCAGTGAATGAAGTATAGATAACCTTTGGTGATGTTATTAATTTTGTTTATAAGTACACCTCAATTTAAGCACTCAACAGTTGGGATTTTTTTGCATTCACTCTCACTGGGCTATGACCATAGATTTATGTTGGAATCCCATCATAAACTTACCTGGTGAAAGTTCTCTGGCACCAGAGACAATCACAGAGGCCCTTGGCTGGGTCAATTAACACAAATGTTTCCATAATGAGCCAAGAGGCATTTAGGAACTCGGGATCAATTAATTTATAAGCCAACCAACAATTTAAGAAAGTAGCTGGAGCGTTTAAAGCAACAGTTAGTCCTCTAGAAATCTAAGCTATATTAATGTAACCTTAAAAAGCATCTTCATGTGACATTTGAAGCTCTTACTAATCGCATTTCTGGTCAGGGAGACTAAGTTGAGAAACAAATCCAGTGAAATAAATGAAAATCACCTTTGCCTCCTATTTCAATTTCTAGGAAAAAAAAAAAAAGAACTGTACAGCTGAATGTTCAAATAACCGCTGAGAGCTGAGAGCACACGGCATTCTACAGTTTAATTAGCAGGATTAAAGTTTAGACCTTCTGTATCACCACGACTTTATCATTTGTTCCAGTAAATTCTTGCTCAAAGAAGATAAGGCTGTAAACCAGTAAATAACTTCACTGTTTGCTTCAGGAACTTTCCCCAAAGCAACAGACTGCTCAAGTAGCCCCTGTTTCTGATGAAACAACTGTTTATTCATAAATACATGTTTCAAAACACTGACCTTTCTGGGTCCTGTTGTTCAGTTGTTAAATCATGTCCAAGTCTTTGTGACCCCATGAACTGCAGAGCCCCAGGTTTCCCTGCCCTTCCCGGTCTCCAGGAGTTTGCTCAGACTCATGTCCATGGAGTAGGTGATGCCATCCAACCATCTCATCCTCATTCCCTTCTCCTCCCACCTTCAATCTTTCCAAGCATCAGGGTCTTTTCAATTGAGTCGGCTCTTCACATCAGGTGGTCAAAGTATTGGAGCTTCAGCATCAGTCTTTGCAAAGAATATTCAGGGTTGATTTCCAATAGGATTGACTGGTTTGATCTCATTGCTGTCCAAGGGCCTCTCTAGAGTCTTCAGTCTTGAACAGAGTTACCCTGGCTTGTTTAAATCATCAGATGATAGTTTTGCTTTGGCAAGGTCTTTCAGGTATTCGATGTTCAGTATTCATTTTCTTATTTAAGAAATGTATGTTTTTTTAATGTACAACTCATTCTTTGTTGAAATTAATGTTATGGTTACTAAATGGGATTTTCATTTCTATTTGGACCTTATTTTTGTTTCTTCAGATAATTCAGCAATATCTAATTGCTTACTCATTCTAATTAATGAATATTTGGAAAGACTCAAAACACAAAGGCTTCAGATTATTTGCAAATGCAACATAATATATCAAGCAAGGTGAAAGAGACCTGTGAAACTACAGGCAATCATATTTTCTGTTAGGTACTAAATATTACATAATTAATAGCAGGCATTGTTCTTTGTGTTAATTTACTGAAAATTCACAAAACATTATGAAATTATTTAAATTATTATTTCTATAACACAGCTTAAAGCAAAGAGAGAACAAAATGGTTATGGAACTTGTCCAAACAACAGAGAAAAGTCAAACAAAGAAAGTCTGGATTTTAAATTTGTGTTTAAACCACTATGCTATACTTAATCTCTTCAATCTCTTCCTTAGGGATAAATGCTTATATTTATCTTTACTTTTTTAATTACTTTTTTTTTTTTGCTTTGGAGAAACTAAGGAAACTCAGGCTTTTTTTTTTTTTTTTTTTTTTTTCATTAAAACCTTAGATTTGGATCAGTTCATCACGAAATACTCACTGTTACATAGATTTTACAGCTGCATTGAGTATTAAAAATACATATTTGAGAAACATATAAGATTTTAGAAGCAAATATACTCATTTCAGATTTCAAAATAAAATAATTTCTGACTTCTCACAAAAGTTACGGTTCCAAAGTTTCTCTAGAGTTTCATCGCATGGAGCAAACCAGGAGGATAAAAAGTTCTTTAGATCAAAGTCACTTTTTTATTCAAATGAGTTCTGAGCGTCAAAGGAACCGCTGACGCTGGCAGTTCCAGACTTCTGTGGAAGATGTCGTTCCAGTCGGTCCATGGAGCCAGGAGCGGCCCAGCCACCCCACTCCTAGATCACGTCCTCCCTTCTTGCCAAGGCTCTCTAGCCAGCATCTCAGATATCTGATTATGTGAACTGACAACGCAAACTCCGCAGGACACCTGATGTATAATCAGCGTCTGCCCTTTGGGAATTTCAAAATTCCTGGCACCATAACAGTCAGTCTCTTAGGAACTTTTGCTTCATATCATCTCTGTCGTGTACTAGCTTTAAGCCCACATTAAAGAAATACCAACATTATAAGCATTTCCTATATGGTGAAATGTTTTTGTTATTTTAACATATCTGTCAAAGAGGACCCATTCTATCTAATTATGCTGTCTCCTCCACCTTAGTCTTTTTCATAGATGATTTTTCACTGGCATATATTTCATGTATACCCACTTTCTGGATATAACTGTGACATTTTGCTCTTTGGTGATTAGAACTGTTAAATTTATAAACTGAATTAAAGTGCTAGATGGGGTTTTAAATGAGATTTCTTCCAGAAAAAAAAACAAGCTTGTAGAGAAGAAAAGCAAATGTTTTTCTAATTATATATATTACTAATCAACATCTTGAACTTCAAGAAGGATGTCATCATATATATTATATAATAAGTATGCTATATTGCTACCCTTTAAGCCTATTGCAAAGTAATATTTTAGATGTGAAATGTGCGGTCATGTATTTGAAACTTGCCAGTATCTTTTTTAAAAGTCAAAGTGATTATTTTTAAGAACTCAGGAAGAAATTAATATTGTGGAAAAAAAGATTCATTTTTGAAAGTCCTGCACAATTATTTCCATTCAATTTTTCTCTCTTCCCATTTCTTTCTCTAAGTTTTACCTTCACGAAAAGTGTTTGCAACACCACATATAAGGAAGTATAACATCTTCCTGCCATTTAAAGAATTTCTGGCATTATGCAGTGCAAGGGAAAAAATAAATATATATTTGAATTGAGCCCAAACTCAATATTTGAAATACATATATATATTATTGAAAAGAGTCACATATATATGAAAAGAGTTACTTTTCATAAAGAACTAAGCATGTAATCAGTGGAGGGGAATTACTTTTCAAAACACGGAGACAACAGGTCGCAGCCAATCGGGGTCTCTGAACAACACCACATATAAGGAAGTATAACATCTTCCTGCCATTTAAAGAATTTCTGGCATTATGCAGTGCAAGGGAAAAAATAAATATATATTTGAATTGAGCCCAAACTCAATATTTGAAATACATATATATATTATTGAAAAGAGTCACATATATATGAAAAGAGTTACTTTTCATAAAGAACTAAGCATGTAATCAGTGGAGGGGAATTACTTTTCAAAACACGGAGACAACAGGTCGCAGCCAATCGGGGTCCTGACAGCTACCATCTTTCGGCAGGGAGCATTCCCGCTGATACTGTCCCACATTACCCTGGAGGACAGTGGGGCTCAGTGAGGAGGAGATGGGCCTGTGGCTGGCAAGGGGCAGAGCTGGGCTGAAACCAAGCCTGCTGGCTTCAGAGACCCTCTTTAATAACAACACTAATCTTGTCTCTCTGGAGGTTAAGCTTACTCATTAGCTAACTCACTCATTAGCTAGCTCACTCATTTGCTAAGTCATTCATTTGCTAAATCATCCTCCCATATCTGCCTTGCAGTATTTTGACTCAAATTTGTCCTTCAGTAAAATTTCAAATTGCTACAAATCATGAGTCTCTACACAGCACAGCTACATCTGTTCATATGAAGGGACCACCCTCCATTTGTGTGTGTGTGTGCGTTCAGTTGCTCAGTCATGCCCAGCACTGCGACCCCATGGACTGTAGCCCACCAGGCTCCTCTGTCCAAGGGATTTTTCAGGCAAGAACACTGGAGTGGGTTGCCATTTCTTCCTCCAGGGGATCTTCCTGACCCAGGGATAGAACCCACATCTCCTGTGTCTCCTGCATTGCAGACAGATTCTTTAACCACTGAGCCATCGGGGGGGTAGTCTAAAATAAATTACTTTAGGACAGAACTGAGATTATATGAGATACGGTAAACTTAACAGTTCTAAGTATTCACTAACAATAGGATCACCAACAAGTCTCTAATTTTAAACAAGATATACTGATGAAGGCATTCTGATATCCTTTGATTTGATATATCTACTAACTCTACTGTATTCTTTAAAAATATTTGAAAGAAAAACAAACCAGAGGGAAAAGGTTTTGATCATTTGATACCGAAGTAACCCTTTGATCTTACTAAAGATTAAGATCTGAATCCTAGTATATCTAACCACCCAAAGAGGTTCTGTGGGAGCATCTGGTTCTTTGAAAATGAAGATCTTCTCTTTTATTAAATACAATTAAACTGATCTGACAAACATACACAAACTGGATTGCTTGCTAAAAGTTTGATTAGGGTAATTAGAAAGCAATTACATTATGTCATTGATATCATGAGAAAGTCACTGAAAAATGTTCATTTTGTACATAGCTGGATGGATTTCCTATCACGAAATTTCTCTCTATGACTGAAATTTGCCCATACCTCAAATTTGTAATAAATGAAATACTATCTTGAAATAATTTTCTCAAAATAAACATTTGTCACAAAGACCTATCTGAAATGATTTAAAAGTCTAAAAGTCTTTTCTGCTGTGCTTTCAAACTCTAGAGGAAAAAGGAAACTCAGGGACATTTTCTTTTCTATTAAAAATAGGCTATTATCATACAAAAGCGACCACACAGACCGAGTCACGGGTTATGCTCAGCTCAGTTCAGTTCAGTAGCTTAGTTGTGTCCAACTCTTTGTGACCCCATGAATTGCAGCACGCCAGGCCTCCCTGTCCATCACCAACTCCCAGAGTTCACTCAGACTCACGTCCATGGAGTCTGTGATGCCATCCAGCCATCTCATCCTCTGTCGCCCCCTTCTCCGCTTGCCCCCAATCCCTCCCAGCATCAGAGCCTTTTCCAGTGAGTCAGCTCTTCGCATGAGGTGGCCAGAGTACTGGAGTTTCAGCTTTAGCATCATTCCTTCCAAAGAAATCCCAGGGCTGATCTCCTTCAGAATGGACTGGTTGGATCTCCTTGCAGTCCAAGGGACTCTCCAGAGTCTTCTCTAACACCAAAAGCATCGATTCTTCGGCACTCAGCCCTCTTCACAGTACAACTCTCACATCCATACATGACCACTGGAAAAACCATAGCCTTGACTAGACGGCCCTTAGTCGGCAAAGTAATGTCTCTGCTTTTGAATATACTATCTAGGTTGGTTATAACTTTTCTTCCAAGGAGTAAGCGTCTTTTAATTTCATGGCTGTAGTCACAGCCATCTGCAGTGATTTTGAAGCCCCCCAAAATAAAGTTTAATGAGTTATGTTACTTCACTGCAAAACACATAAACAGATACACTGAATTCGATTTTTAGGGGATTTTGTAATCCAATTAAAATGATCTGTTAAGCACCTTTTGGCAGAAAGTCACTGGAGGATACAGGATGAAAACGACACGCTGCCCTTGTCAAAGCGTCTCTTGCACAGCAGTTAAGAGGGAAAGCCTGAGGGAACGAAGGTGGGAGGTGCTCTGGGCATGGAGGGGAAGGAATGAGCGGGTCTAAGGTGCGGTACAAGCAATGCTTCCTGGCAAGGGAGATGCCTGACGCAGGCCCTGCAGGACCAGGAATCTGAGAGGCGTCCTCTGGTTCATGACCTTGTGGTTTTTACATGGTTCTACCTGATCAAGTCCTAGAGACACCATGAGCTGGCAGAAGTACAGGCTGTGGGCTCAGGCCATGTGGAAAGCGGTCCCTTATCCTTATTTCTGCCTTCTGCATGAACTTGACGCTCTCAGCACGGCGGTTAATTTTACGCGTCTGCTTGGTCAGCTGCCAGCGTCCAGGTATTTGGCCAAACAGCCCAGATGTTATTGTGAAGGTGTCTGTTACATGACGTGACCCTCCGACTCCATAGACTTTGGGCAAAGTAGATGACGTTCTATAGCATGGGCAGGGCAGGGTCACATCAAATTATTTGAAGATTTTCAGAGAGAAAAGACTGAGGTTCCCAAAGAAGAGAGATTTCTGCCAGGAGACTGCCTGTGGATTCAAGACTGCAACATCAACACTTACCTGGTCTCCTGCCTGCCAGCCTGTCCAGCAGACTTGGGACTTGCGAGCCTTCATAATTGTGAGTCAGTTCTTTGAAACACGTCTCTCCCTCCTGTTCATACAGACACACACACCCCTCATAGATCTCTTTGTGCTCTGCTTAGTCACTCAGTCGTGTCTGGCTCTTTGTGACCCTGTGGACTGTAGCCCTCCAGGCTCCTCTGTCCAGGAGGACTCTCCAGGCAAGAATACTGGAGTGGGTTGTCATGCCCCCCTCCAGGAGATTTTCCCAACCCAGGGATCAAACCCAGGTCTCTGGAATTGCAGGCAGATTCTTGACTGTGTGAGCCACCAGAGAAACCCTCTTTTTCTAGAGAATCCGAAATGATACGTTCAGGGACCCCAGCGAAAATGTAGCTTTTCAACCAAGGAAGCTTGTAATATCCACCTATGTTTACAGAGGAGCAGACGATTCAAATATAGGAGTGAGAACATCCACGTTAAGTAAAAACGAATGGAAAAAGAAAGAAAGAAACCAGGCCACTTCAAGCCAGGTAGGCAGCCGACTTTCATAAAACAGATGCGAAATAAACAAGCCCTTTAAGCAGAATCATTAATAATAAGTATATAGGAAATGAATTTTCAGCCAGAGCTTAGGAAATGGCCTAGAATAACTGCCCTAGGGAAACAGAGATGCATTTTGGTCCAGACCAACATGGAAAATGGAGAGCGATCCTATTTGGAAGAAAACTCTGAGGGGATTTCAAGAGGCAAGGAGAGAAGGAATATGAGCAGTCCCAGGGCTGTTTCCTAGCCACAGGGGCCCAGTCCATCGCGATCAGCAACTCAAGCTGTGAACCACAATCTCCGTCTCCTTCGCAATGAGCATCGTTTTGCCATCCGCCTCTCAGCTCCACGCCACTCTTTCAGAGAGGGCTTCCTCTGCTCCACGCTGAGGGTAGCCCTTACCAAATGGTTCTAGAGAGCCGGGCTTTTCCTGTAGCTGTTGGCTTATTGGTTTAGGGCCTGCCTGCTGAACAATGCACAGGGTCCCACGTACAAACAAGCACTGGCTGAGTCTGTTTTCATTCACCTGACATCAAGGTTTGCACATTACAAGATTACTCAGCATCTATCAGTTGATGCATGCATGAGCGAACACTGGAGAGTCAGCCTGATGAGCGGTGCTTGCTAACGGGTAAAATGCATCGACGTCTCTGATTTCTTTGACTCTAAGACAGCTTCACCCACTGCACTGTAAAGTTTCTGAAGTCTAGTTGTGTAATAAAATCCATTACTTGTCATACTTTGTGACCTTTTCTTAGTCCTATACTTGGTATGAATCAGATTTCCACCTGTAACATAAAAAATGAAAACTGAAAAGAAAGTGAAAGTTGCTCAGTCATGTCCGACTCTTTGCAAGTCCACGGACTATACAGTCCATGAAATTCTCCAGGCCAGGATACTGGAGTGGGTATCCTTTCCTTTCTCTAGGGGATTTTTTCAACCCAGGGATCAAAACCAGGTTTCCCACATTGCAGGCGGATTCTTGACCAGCTGAGCCAGAAGGGAAGGCAAAGAACAATGGAATGGGTAGCCGATCCCTTCTCCAGCGATCTTCCTGACCCAGGAATCAAACCAGAGTCTCCTGCGTTGCGGGCGAATTCTACCAACTGAGCTATTGGGGAAGCCCTATAACTTAGAAGTCTGATTTAGTAAAACAACTAAAACAGCAATCCTAAAGGGTATTTCTTACAGGATATAAATATGGGCCTTCAAAGGAAGAAACCACCAGGTAAAATAAACTGCAGGTTATTTGGGGAGTGGAATAGCTTTTTAAACTATGAGAGTTTTGTTTGAAGAGCTTGGAACCAATGATTTTATCATTACTGTATTAGATTAGAATGAGATTTACATAGGAATAATTTGGACCTTCAACTTGGAAGCTAATTTTTAAACTTTTGCACTTGTAACATTATAACATTGTAGCATTAAAAAGGACTGCAATTTTATAGACATAAATATGTTATATAAAAATAGTAACTAAAAATATTTAGAGTTTAAAAAGTTAAAATATATATATAATATTGTAAGTCTTAAAAAAATCTAGAAATGGATACTACTTGTATCACAGTCATTATTATTATTACTATTCCCACTTTTCACAATTTTGGAGGTTAAATGCTTTATCCAAAGTCCACAACAAGTAAAGGGAAAAGCTGACATTAAATGCAAATTTTCTGACTCTAAAATTTCAGTCTCTTTCCCTCAAATCTCTATAGCACAATGTAGAAGGCCAAAAAGGAATGAAAAATTCATCATTCATTACAGCTCTTTGACAGCAGAAAGGTAACTGAAATAAAGGAATGTGTGTCCAATATCTCCACATATTACAGTACTTCTAGAAAAAAATGAACTATCTTTTTTTTTCCTGCACATTCTATATTCAATACCAAATTGAACTCACTCTGTGTCCATTTGTGACTCTCTTCCTTTATGAACACTTTCTGGAAAATGACTTTAGGGAATGGTCAGATTTTTAATCACAAGCACACGTTAGACGTCTGAATCGTCAATTATTCTGCAGGATTTTGAAGTTCCCGTAAGACCTTGGCGAGGAGAACAGGTGTGCAGGTGAGGAGCCTCTTCCCTGCATGATAGGGACTTTCTTCTCCCTCCTTCTTTTTCCTTCTCCCTCATTGAGGTTAAATGAAGAACAAGGAAGCCTCTAACAGGGTTCCTTAGTCCCACCTTGGATTTCCCTATGCCATTTGATAAATATTGGTTGAATGAATCCCCCTGTGATAAATGTTTCCAGATCACTGGTAGCTCTTATACCATGAAATATAAGAATGAAATATTTATGTAAGAATATAGATATAAGAATGAAATATGTATGAAATACAGCACACTTAACCAGAGGTGTGTGTGATCAGTCACCTCCAGCTCTGTGTGACCCCATGGACTGTAGCCTGCCAGGCTCCTCTGTCCATGGGATATTCTCTAGGCAAGAATACTGGAGTGGGTTGCCATTTCCTCCTCTAGGGAATCTTTCCAGCCCAGGGATCAAACCCGCATCTCCTGCATTACAGGTGGATTCTTGATCACTGAACCACCAGGGAAGCTCCAAGGAAAAGACGAGGATGGAAGAAATGCCTAAGACACTTTGACGTTTATTGCGATGAAGCCCTGAGAATAGTCCTCTTCTCTTCTGAGCCGCAGAAGGCAATAGTTGTTTTTCAAGTCGTCACTACAGGCCATGTAACAGAGAAAGTCTGCAGGAAAACTGGAGTTCACAGCCATAATAATCCATTTCTGGTTTGAAAGCCTTTCAGAGGGATCACGGTTGTGGACTATTTGTCTTTAGGGTATTTCTACTGATCGCTGTACTTGGCCAGTGGTACATGATGGAGTATCAAATCCTGCCTCTTTTTACACCCTCCTGGGACTTGCTAGCCTCATAAACGCTAGCTGGCTCACACAGCGCCTGAAAAGACTATTTTCCAAGCACACCTCCTACTTGCGCAGCGCTGGCTCCGCGGGTAATTGCTGCCCGCCCCACTAGAGCCGCCGCCGCGGTTACACTGTGCGCGTCTGTGCTCCTCCTGGAGAGGGAGGCGGCGCGGCTCACTGTCGCCTCTCTCAGCGACCGCCAATTAGCAAAAATTAATGAGACACTTGACCGGCACTTCTGCTGGAGCTGCAGGAAGCTCTGGGCTGGGATTCCTTCCGTTCCTTTCTCGTTTCCCAGCACCGAAAACCCCAAGTGTCTGCAGTGACGTTGGCCCCTCGGTTAGCCAAGAGAGCAAAGCATTGCAGGACAAACGTGTGAACCGGCCTCATCCCATTTGAAACAAAGACTCTAGCTTTCTCCACCTTAACTGTCCGCATCTCATTTGCTGTCAGATGCTCAACGTTGATGCTGTAAATACTTAAAGGACGAAACTGCTTGTGTGCAGGCAGTGGCTGGGCCTCAGGCGCTGCTCTGTCCCCAGCATCCAGTAGAGAGAGAGAAGTATGCAGAGGATTTTCAGTTACTAGACACACTGAGTGCAGGTTTCCTGGATGGGTAGCAGTAAAGAATCTGCCTGCCAGTGCAGGAAACAAAGCCGCAACCCCTGGCTTGAGGAGAGCCCCTGGAGGAGATGGCAACTCCCTCCAGGATTCTTGCCTGGGAAACCCCATGGGCAGAGGAGCCCGTTGGGCTACAGTCCACGGGGTTGCAGAGTCAGACACACGGAGCACACACACACACACACACTGATTGTACACATGAAAATAGCTCTAATAAAAATACAAATGTATCCATACACAACCACTATACACCATCCAGTGACGTTTACCTGATGTTTAAATGAAGTCAAAACCTTTTACATATATTCAGGGTCTTCCTTAGCTTCAGCTCCCAGAGTTTTACACATTTGAATGATCAGCCTCCTCATCACTCCCTTAGAGCTAATGCCAAGATAATTACTTCCTTGTAGAAATATGCCCACTCCCTGGACCAGGACAGGTTTCCCTGTTATATGCCCTTGTGCACTTAGAATAGTAATAATTTTCCATAAACCTGTGAAACTGCTCATCAGTCCCCTTTCAACTCCTTCTCTTACCCACTCCACCAAATTCTGTGACCCTCCCTGTTTTTACTTCCTGGTTTATTCCTAGACTCTAGCTCAATGTCAGGCATAAAGTTGACTGCCCCCAGTATTCGTCACTTTTAAGAAGGCTCCGTTCCCTCTTGGCTACATTTGCACGCAAGATGCAGGATGCCCTCTGCTCCCATGGACTGGAGCGGAGCCAAACCGGCAGGACAATGGGCTTTTGCTATAGGTCTTGGTCTGACATGTCCTGGGGCTTCCCTCGTGGCTGAGTCGGTAAAAAATCAGCCTGCCATGCAGGTGCCCTGGGTTGGTTTCCTGGGTCAAGAAGATCCCCTGGAGAAGGAAATGGCAGCGCACTCCAGTACTCTTGCCTGGAGAGCCCCACGGACAGGGGAGCCTGGCAGGCTCCATGGGGTCGCAAAAAGTCAGACATGACTGAGCAACTAGACCGCTACTGATATGGGCCAGTTAGCGAGACCTACCTAGTAATTAGAGGCTGATAAAGGGAGACGAATATTTAATTATTTAGTTGTTGAACTGGAAAGGCAATCGAAGTAGAAAGGAGTTACTAGGAGAACGATTACATGAAGCACCATCAGCAAGAGAATCAGGAGGTGAGGATCTAGGAAGACGGATCTCTCCTGTTAAGCCAGAGCCAGGATCCTCCAGTTCCCTGGACCCCTGTGCCTCTAAGTCGAGAGCAGGCTGAGCTCCCTGGAGAGAAAAGTCTGCTCCTTCCTGTGCTTCGGGATGCTTCCAGCCTGGTGTGGTTTCACCCCACCTGCCCTCTCACTAGAGACCTGGGACCAGCGACCCCACAGCAGACAGGGCACACTCGGGCACAGCAGGCACACACAAGGGAGTTTCTTTCCGTCGTTCTCACATCCTGTTTCCAATCTCAGTTTTCTTGATGGGAAAGAAGGCAAGGAATGTGCTATTTTCTTCTTCCCTGCATTTCCTGCCCACCATAAAAGGCTTCTACTCCGTCTCTTTAGATACCCAAAGAAGAAGTGGAGTCGCTCAGTCGTGTCCGACTCTTTGCGACCCCATGGCCTATAGCCTACAGGCTCCTTGTCCATGGAATTTTCCAGGCAAGACTACTGGAGTGGGTTGCCATTTCCTTCTCCAGGGATCTTCCTGACCCAGGGATTGCACCCGGGCCTCCCACATCGCAGGCAGATTCTTTACCATCTGAGCCCCTAGGGAAGCCCCAAGGTACCCGGGGGTATCGCTTCTTCTCACCCTGTGTTCATAGAGCAGTTAACCGTGTAGGGAAATACTGCCACTGTCGCCTCAACACGCTCTGTGTGGTGATTAACCCTGACATCTGCTCAGTTGCTCAGCCGTGTCCGGCTCTTCGCGGCCCTACCGACTGCAGCCGGGCTCCTCTGTCCTGCACTAGCTCCTGGAGGTTTGCTCACATTCATGCCCATTGCGTCTTGACACGAAGGCCTTCAAAAGGTATCTATTCAAAAGGCTAGGAAATCCTAACTTCAAAAAAGTCTGTACCAATTTACAAGGAAAGAGATGGGATTCTATGTAATACAGAAAATCGTGCAGAGGGAGAACATGAATTCCTCCCGTGCAGTGATCTCGCCTGTGTGTTTCCGAGACTGTTCTCAGCTTTATTCCCTCGTGAGTGAAGAGCACCATCCACACGGCCCTCATGGACACATCCCAGGAGGTTTCTGACAACTCAGGAGGTAACCATTTAAATGCATGGACTTTCCTCTCCAGATGGACAATACTAACAATGGACAATTATCTGGGGTAAGCAGCAGTGGACAAATCACTGCTAACTTCCACACGCAGCCACATACAGTGAGGACTTGAGAAGCACGTTTGCAGGTGTCTGTCTTGTTCTTGAGAAGTTTAATGCTGTTAGTAAGGCACTTGCTTTTGAACTATGGTATTGGAGAAAACTCTTGAGAGTTCCTTGGACAGCAAGGAGATCAAACCAGTCAATCCTAAAGGAAATCAATCCTGTTCTTTGGAAGGACTGATGCTGAAACTGAAACTCCAATACTTTGGCCACATGATGTGAAGAACTGACTCACTGGAAAAGACCTTGATGCTGGGAAAGACTGAAGGCAGGAGAAGGGGACAACGGAGGATGAAATGGCTGTATGGTGTCACCAACTCAATGGACATGTGTCTGGATAAACTCTGGGAGTTGGTGATCAACAAGGAAGCCTGGTGTGCTGCAGTCTATGGGGTCACAAAGAGTCGGACACAACTGACTGAATGGAACTAAACTGAAGGTACTTACAAATAAACAGGAGGCTTCTGTGGGGAAATGGGGGGTTAGAACCAACATGATGAAAACTTTGTATCAAAAGGAACAACCTCACTGGTTCAGCATCCATGAATGGACCTGCGGTAGATCCATGATGTTGAAAATGTATAAATTGATATGATAAATGTTAATGTTACACAGAGTTCTATGTAACATTTTCTTATTCCTCCACAAGCTGTCACAGTTTAAAAATGGGCAATTATCAACACAAGCATCATGCTCTTGGGGTTTTCTGCTCAAGTTTATTATGTAGAAATACACTGCAGCATAAAAACACAGTAAATGACAATATAACATACTTGAGAGACTAATAACGTGGGATCAATTCAACTCTGCAAAGAGACCTTATACTGAAGAGACACCCACGTTTCCAGGAACAAGGACTCTGGGGTCCGTATCCCAGTTACCGATCTACCTCGGCAAAGCCAGGCCATGGGTCTTCCATGCTCAACTCAAAAAAGCCACACATCCTTCTACCTCGAAGTCATGTATAACGAACACGTTGAATCTAACCAGCCAGCAGATTAGAGCCGGAGATGTTTGAGAACAAAGTAACATGGCGTTGTGACAGAGAAAACATCCTGAGTGGATTCCCAGCACAGTGAACACCTCGTCAGGATGGAACGAACCTCAAGGACGAACCAGGAGATGGGATTCAGAAAATTCGGAAAGGCCTGAAGAGGGTCTTTGTTTCCCCCTCGAGGGTCACATACAAATGGCTTTGTCAGTTACAAGGAGAGACAGACAGTGGGAAAAAGCCATCTCAGGAATTGAGTCCAGGTCTGAGCATGCAAAGCAAAACGTGAATGCCTGCAGAGAAGACACAGCTGCAGAGGAGCAGGGGACGCTGTATTGATGGGGGGATGCACAGCTTTGGTGGGGTGCAGGGTGCCCTGCCAGGAGATCAGAAGGGACTCCGACACCCAGGGCTGAGCCCCCAGCAGGAGGTCTTGATCCAGCTCCCAGAAGGTGCCATGCCAGTTAGGGTGGTCCTGTGGTCCACCTCTGCACAGATTAAGTTAATCGTGTACCACGAGACAGCAGCAGTAATAACTGGATTTGAAATTCATCAAAATAACCCCCTCAGAAACTACCGCTGATACCTGTCCTCTGTCTCTGTGTGTTAGTTGCTCAGCTGTGTCCGACTCTTTGCGACCCCATGGGCTGCAGCCCACTAGGCTCCTCTGTCTACGGGATTCTCCAGGCAAGAATACTGGAGTGGGTTACCATTCCCTTCTCCAGGGGATCTTCCTGTCTCAGGGATGGAACCCAGGTCTCCCGCAGCGCAGGCCGATTCTTCACCACCTGAGCCACCGAGCTGAGCTCACATTCCACAGTCCCGCGCGTCCCCACTTCTGGACACACAGACCTCTCTTCAGAACACTTCCATACGTTTTTAATAAATGTGACATGCTGAGAACCGCACTCATTCTTACAAAGATCACTTATAAAGGAAATAGAAAAGAAACTGGACAATGGCCAAAATGAGCCAAACTGGAGATCAGTTATATTAGATGACAGTAATAAATATAGTAATGTTCACTGCCACTGTTATCATGCTGATAAATGATATCTGGGCACATATACCCTGTAAGGCACTCAGGTAGGCTGCAAATGTATTTCTGCCTCACTTTTACTGGCCTGTCTGAAACTCAGCCTGATGGGGCCGATCGATGGCAGCAGAAATAGTACCGAAAAGTTCAATTATCTCCCTTCACCCCCGCAGGCTTTCTTGAGCTCTCCTCTGCACCACTGCCTCCTTAAATTTCTCCTTTTATAAAACCTCACTTCACGGGTCACCTCCTCAAGGAAGCCTCCACTGCCTTCCCCAATGGCTTGTTGTAACATCTCATCTATAACTCTAGTACTGCAATTCCACAATATTTCTATAATTGGCTGTTTATTTCTCTCTCTCCTACTTTCCTACCGGTTCCTTGCTCTCTGCAAGTAGGATGTTTTCTTAGGTATCAAAAAAAAAGTACGCTGAAAAGATTAACTTATGAAATTCTGCTAATGGGTGTTCTTCACTGATAAGCAACAACAGACATTTCTGGGGTTATTTAGATTCAAAACTGGTTCAATCAAAACTCCAGAAAAGAAAAGAAGTACACAGTTTCATTTTCTTTGAGGGTAAAACATCTGCAACCAAAATGAGACAGCTGTTGAAATGACTTCACAGTGATATTAATATGGAGAATAATTATGAAAAATGGAGCAATCTGTTATTAAGAACAAGTATGGCTGAATCAGAATTTATCACTGGAATTTTATGTAACAGGATCATCTACCATCTTATCATCTTTGCTAAGTCACTACAGTCATGTCCGACTCTGTGTGACCCCATGGACAGCAGCCCACCAGGCTCCTCCGTCCACAGGATTCTCCAGGCAAGAATACTGGAGTAGGGTGCCAATTTCCTTCTTAGAACTGTTCAAAGTGCTCTCATAATCATTTTTTATCTTTATGGTTTCATCTTCTCATGATAGCCCTGATATGCAGAAAAAGACATTATCATTTCTACTTTACATTTGAGGAAAATAAGGCAAAGACAAAAAATGTTGGATGGGCTGGACAAGGCAACACCTGGGAATATTTACACCCAGAAAATAACCCTGGAAAGTAATGGTACAAAGTGAAATTTATTTTAAACATTTTCTTATCACATAAAATCTTAGAAACAGGCTAAGTAAGGATCTCCTAGGTATCTGATTTGGAGTCTCAGTGGGTGAAAGGCCACCACCTTGTTTTGACTAAAGGAACCAGTACGTTTATTCCACCAGCACAAATTCACAGTTAGGGACATTTAGAAACAAAGAAATAGAAGTGTTCTAAAGGGCTGGGATTCAGCAAGCAGGTGGAGAGAAGGCTGATCTTGCTATTCTTCATTTTGACATCTCCAGATAGAAACGGCTTGAGACAGGGAGGAGCCTGTTGACTTTCTTGATGAAGGGACAAAGACGCAGACTGCAAGGACACGTCCCAACCTCCAGCCAGCACAGGGGCCTGACTCTGCCGAGCCGCCGGTTTCTGCAGCATGCCCGCTTTCTGAGATTGGTGCCAGGCCAAGACTCCTGCTCTGGAGGAGAATTCCATATCCCAGGAAATGTCTCCCGGGATGCAAAGCTGAGGAAGTTAGCCTTGGGCAAGGAGCGCTGAAACCTGGCTGTTTCTGTTGTTCAGTTGCTAAGTTGTAACCGCGCCAGGCTCCTCTGTCCAGGGGATTTTCCAGGCAAGAATATTGGAGTGGGTTGCCATTCCTTTCGCCAGGGGATTTTCCCAACCCAGGGATCGAACCCGAGTCTCCGGTTGGCAGGTGGATTCTTGGCCGCTGTCACCAAGGAAGCCTAGGGAAAGGAACGGAACTCCCCGTCTGCGCAGACGAGGGGCTGAAAGCGCGTTTTCAGCCTCAGGCGGGTGTGACACAGATGATTGGCCGGCTGCTCTTTACCCCGCCCCCTGACGTTGACGGGGCGGGGCTTCCGGTTCCGGTGTTGGATCTTCTGTGGCTGCGTCATTCTGAGCGATCGCGCTTCCCTGCGCTGCAACCATGAGTCTCACAAGCGCCTGTTCTGTGCTTGCATTGCATTTCAGGATCGCACTAGCTTAATTTTTAACATGATGGCTATTGTGTCCACGTTTCCTAAGAACTCACATACCGAAAACCATCAGGATTACACTAAGCCAGTGTGACCCAGACATCACTGAAAAAGAACAGTGGTATTTTAGATGACAGATAGAAGGACATTTCAGCTGGGTTAGGAAGGTAAACCACCAAAAGAGTGTATCTGACCACAGACGCTGAGTTCGCACAACAGACAAAGGGTGCATAAAAGCCAACTTGCGCACGGAATCTCCCCGGTTGGCATAAGCCAAACAGGCGTTAATAAATCAGTCAGAAGATTTTTGTCTCCCCAAAGACACCACTCAGTTAACGTAGCAGTTACTGAACTTATCCAAGCACACTGCACAAATGCATGATATCTTGTTATTCAAACAAACATAGTTATCACATCATTCCCTTGAGGGCTCAGCGAAGCCAAGGAACACTTCCGGAATCACAGGTGGAAATCCACGTGTTCCACGGGGGGACAAAAGGGAGAGCGCTGACCACAGATGTGCTGGCCTTTAGAACGCAGAGTTGATGTTGTCAGATGATACTAACAATCATGCTTTCCATAATGTATCAAACATGATCTGTCTAATCACAGCCACACAATCAAAAGTGGTCTTCCTAGCTCTTAGTTTTTCTGAAAAGTGGAGCTTTTAAGCATCATCTTGATTTCTATGCAGATTTTAATGAACGCACAGAAAACGTAAAACGAGAAAGCTGTTGATACCTTGTATGTGCATGCATGCAAGCTAAGTTGCTCCAGTCATGTCCGACTCTTGGTGACTCTATGGACTGTAGCGTACCCGGCAAGAATACTGGAGTGGGTTGCCATGTCCTCCTCCAGGATACCTTCCCAACCCAGGGGTGGAACATCCCTTGAACCTCCTGCACTGGCAGGTGGGTTCTTGACCACGAGCGCCTCCTAGTAAGCCCCACCTTGTGTTTGCTGTGTGCTAATTCATTTCTGTTGTGTCAGCTTTGCAGCCCTCTGAGCTGTAGTCCCCACTCACTGGAAAAGACCCTGATGCTGGGGAAGAGTAAGGGCAGGAGGAAAAGGGGATGTCAGAGAATGAGACGGTTGGATTGCATCACCGACTCAATGAACATGAGTTTGAGCAAGCTTGGGGAGTTGATGATGGACAGGGAAGCTTGGCGTGCTGCAGTCCATGGGGTCGCAGAGTCAGACACAACTGAGTGACTGAACTGAACTGAACTAGACTGTAGCCCACCAGGGTCCTTTATCCATGGGACTCCCCAAGCAAGAATAGTGGAGTGGGTTGCCACGCTCTCCTCCTGGAGATCTTCCTGACCCAGGTATTGAGCCCACGCCTCTTGTGTCTCCTGCGTTGGTAGGCAGGTTCTTTACCAGCAGTGCTTCCTGGGAAGCCCCTGTCCAACTGTAAACTGGACTCTGTTCATCCACCAGTGTATGTGGCAGAAAGCACAAATATGCGTTTTGGTAAATTTCATTTAGACTACAGACTCTGCCCTCTCACTCTGCTCCTTAAAAACTACCTCCCAAATGCTTCATGTGTCTCGAATACAATACTGTAGGGCGGCAGGCGATTTGCTTCCCTGAGACGCTGAGGTTTTCATAAAGTTATCTTCACTCCTCAGTTGCTTCAAAACATGCACTGAATGAAATGTGAGTTCACAGCTACGGAGGGAACACCCACCCCTAGAAAAGATGGACCTGAAAGTAAGATGAGACCTTTCAAGTGCCCACTACCGTGCCGTTCCCTGGACGAGCACGAAGGGCGGGACACAGCAAGAGAACCTCCACGCTGCTCCTCCAAAGTGCAGCGAGCTGTGGAGGGGCCACAAGGAGCTCGGAAAGGGACGGACTGACTACACCTGAGTTGTTCAATGTCACGTATACACTGTGATGAAAACTCAACAGAAGAAATAAAAAGAAAATTATTTTTAACAAAACTGCTTAAGAACTAAAATTAAAAAAAAAAAAAAAAAACTGTTACTAGAGAAGGGCAAACAAATTACACAGTCCTTCCTCGGTTTCTTTATTAAATTGGAATGTATTTGGAAACCAACCTGAACTTCACAGATTCAGATTGTTTTTGTGCTTTAACCGCATGTTCCCTGAGAAAGGGCTGTGTAATTGGTGAGGAGAGCCAACGTGCTTTAGCGTGTTTAAAAATATCAGACGTTGTAGGCACAGATAGCCTGTCTGATGAATTTGAAGGTCCTAATTGACTAACAGCTGGTCTACCAAAACTAGCCTGTGGGTACAAAGTGGATGGACATTTTGGGAAACCTGGAAATTAATTCCTACATGTCTAAAATCTGCTGTTGCTGGCAAGTCAAACCCTAAGAATCCCACACTCCAGCCCTACTGTTGAAAGAACATTTAGCGCAGGTCCTCACACAGGACTGACACCAGAAATCGGTGTCCTGAGGGTCTTTTAAGAGCAGAGCTGCAAGTCCACGTGAAACTGATGTTTGACTGTGTCCAGTTTCATCACCACGCAGAGAAATGGGGGGTGTCCCAGGGCTGTCAGCAGTCCCGCAAAGTGTTATGGGGGAAGAAGGAAAAACTGTCCTATGCACAGTGGGAAAAGGAGCAACATGTCCGTGTTATTGGAAGCCAAAATAAATAAATATAAATAAATAATAAAATAGGCAATATCCGATTAGGATTATGTATTTTCCTTTCTTAATTTATGAATATTGAGGGTATCCAATAATATAGCCTAAGAATTTTAAATATTCAATACAAAGTTTTTTAAAAAAAGCTAAATAAACTGCTGTATCCAAGAACAGAAAGAAATGTTACACAATATTGTTATATTTTAAAATTTATTTTTATGCAAATTTTTAAAAGTTACTTTCCATTTACAGTTATCATAAAATATTGGCTATACTCCCTATATTGTATAATAATACATCCTTGAACCTATCTCAGTACTGTCATAGTTTTAGCATACATATTTGAATAATCATTCCGTTTCCTTGCTTTAAGTGGTGCTATTGTTTTATCTAAATAATAGCACTTATATAGTGGAAAAGTAAATAGTACAGAATAATGTTATCATCCAAATAGACATCAGTGCTTCATAATTTTATTACTGTGTACTTATTTATCACATATGGCTGTTACGGTTCTGTTTTATCTGGTATAGCTATATCCTGGATCATCTTCCTACAAAGGAGTTCACTTTGATCACCAGGCCGAAGTCAGGACAAGTCAATTCCTGCCTGATGTACATCTCCTTCAATTTCATCTTTCTATGGGGTCACACAGAGTCGGACACAACTGAAGTGACTTAGCAGCAGCAGATGATGATTTCAGAACCATATTCAATGCCACTTCATCAGTAAGGGCTTTTGCAAACAAAGCAATCAGAATTAATAGTTCATAATTTCCCCACAGCACTATGGATATAACTTTTCTATAAGCTGATTTATACTGTAGATATTTAAGTAAGTATTAGTCACTCAGTCGTGTCTGATGCTTTGTGACCCCACAGAGCCCTCCAGTATCCTCTGTCCATGGGATTTCCCAGGCAAGAATACTGGAGTGGGCTGCCATTTCTTTCTCCAGGTGATCTTTCTGACCCAGGGATCTAACCCGGGTCTCCTGCATTGCAGGCAGATTCTCTACGGTCTGAGCCACCTCTTTACTTACTTACTTTCTATAATCTGGTACTATAGATATTTGGGTACATGCAAATCTTCTTCATCAAATATAGATAGCCCAGGGTCAGGTGCCCAACCTCCTGTATCTTCATAGGCTTACAGGAACTCTAGTAGCTAGAGGTCTTTAATCTAATTAATGATGAATGATTAAATGTGTCTTTGTTGCATCTGACAATCAAATAGAACAGCTAAATCATGAATCAACAGATCCACTGCATGCATGCAGATAAAGTACTTGTAAATGTAATCTGTTTCCTGATCATCAAAACCTGTGCCCTTGTAGGAATAGAAAACTATTTTATGAAATGCAAACATCTTGACTGCCTTCCAAGTTCTGATCGCTATCCAAAAGAAATAAGATGAAGCCAATCAGATCTGATATTTTATTAATTTTATGTTAAAGCAGATACAATGCTGATTACCTAATTAAAAAGATATCACATAAAACAAATCCTATACACAGAATATATGGGTAATAACAAAAAGGAATTTTAAAAAGTTGCTTCTGATGATGGACTGTTCTTATATTATAAAAGGAAGTTGTGATCATATTAATCATGTGTCAAAAGGAGTCAGGAAGATAAAATATGTCAGATAGTGTTAGGCTCAAAGAAAGATTCCATTGGATCCATTACAGAACAACTACAAGAGAGGAATTTGAAGGGCTTGGGAGGGAACTGTCGGGAAGAGGAACAGTTTACGTTGGAGAAAATAAGAAAGCCTTGGAATGGCTGCTCTCCAATCATTGTTAAAAGTGGCTCTGGGTTTCTAAAAGTCAAGAGAATTGGGGCTGTGATTTTGGAGGGTAAGCAAGCTTTGTGCAGAAAGAGATATGGGAGGATGATGACTAATGATCAGAGAGTAAGATTATTGCTGCAATTTTAAGAAGAGAAAATGGTGGGAATAAGACATTAGAAGAACAATGTGGCACTGGAAAGTGATCTCAGACCCGGGAGATGCCTTGCAGATGATCCTGTCTCATTCATGGAGGCAATGAATACACTGGGATTATGAAAAAATTAAACAGGAGCTTGATTTTTGTTCATGTTCCTATCATTATTTTAACAGTCAGTTCAACAGTCTTCAACAAGAGAAATAAAAACAGCAATTCTGACAATTGTCATTATAATAACAGGCTGGAAGGAATCCTTCCAGGTTAATTAAAAAAAAAATCTTTGTGAAAACAGAAGCAGTTTCCATTCAGAACAAATGAATGAAAATGGATAGATGTGGAAAGCACAGTAGTAATAAATTTTTAAAGGTTGTTAAGTATTCATCATATATGTGTGTACATATGTACACAGGGACACACACACATGCACACACACACTGTGATACAGCCCTAACCCAGTGACTCTACTTTAGCAAAGACAAAAGGTCGATTCACTTGCAGGTAAAACCGAGATGATGTCTCATTTTCAATTATCTTAAGTTATTTAGTCAACAAATGAATGCCAGAAGGAGAAAAAATATGGTACATGATTACTTAATAAACTTTATTAATATACAGCACTTAAAATTTCTTAGAACACTAAAAGCATTTTTTCTCAAGCATTTTGAGAATTATAGAGCGACAGAATTCACAGATGATTAGAATCAAATCCTGCTTCGTATTTAAAGGTTATGTACAATAAGGTTAAGTCACTTAGTCTCAGAAGCAGTGGGAATCCCACTTTTCAGTTGGAAATTCCAGGCTATGTGCCCATGCATGCTCTGGACTAAGTCACCGTTTCACACTGTCTTAAGAATGTGTGGTGCTTACAGTACCATTCGGAAAATCCAGAACAGAGCAATGAGCAGTGGGGTTCAGAGACCAAAGGAACGAAGAGTCATACAATTGTTTCTTTACGCCTCGGTGTGTAGTCTCTGCTATTCTTAATTTGATATCTTCCTAATGATCCTATTTTTTTTTTAACACATATATGTTCTCTTTACCTGGAGATATAAGTGACTTTGGGACTTGACCTGATGGTGGGGCTTTGTCTACCTCATCTAGGGCGATGCTTATGTTTTATTTTCAAATGATACTTCGACAGACAACTCCATTGTTTATCTCAGGCAACTCATTATCTTTAAAACTCATCCTAACATTCCATTTAAAAGGTCAGGTATAAAAGTAGCATCAAAATTATCTGTACCATCAAAACAGATCACACACAGTTTATAGGTCAGCTATATCCAATATCCATCATCGCATACAAGGTTAGAAGTTTACAATCGAGCTTGTCAGCAAGAATATGGGAAGGCTTGACAGGCTCACATATATTAATCCTAAAGTGGACAGAGATACCAAAAACAGAAAAAAACAAACACCGTTTTGCTTTTGTGGTGGTAAAGAAATAGGTCTTAAAATATCATTTCATGCGTAATACCACTTTGCTTCAACTTTAATTTTTTCCCATTGTGTTAAATATTTTTTTATATAATTTTCATTGTGTCCATTCCTTATATCCCTATGAAGATATCTGCTGAGAACTAAGCTGCTGAAACAGCACGTATTTTGCTCAGCGACTCAGTAGACTTAAGTATTTAAAGAGAAGCCCCGTTTTTAGAATGTCAAACATATCAAGTAGATGTGACTTTACGCAGTTACCCAGTCAGTTTCCTCATCCAATTTTAAGCCTTAGAGTTTGAATTATTTAAGGTAGCCATGGATGGGAACAGAGTTCTGCTTTCTGTTGAATGTGGTGATTTAAAGAGGAAAATTAAATAATGATTTACTAGAAAATAAGAGAGAAGGATTTTTTTGTGTGTATTTCTTCCATCTTGTGAAATATGATTTCAGGCATTGCTTTTCATATAAATAAGTCTTTTGAAGTATAATAGCAACAACCAATAATTTTCCTATCCAGCTGAAAAGACGGAACTTCTGAAGGGCATTTTATTGCTTTCCACGTGAACAAAGGCAGATGATTACGATTTGGGGCTCCCTTTTGGAGAAGGCTGTAAAAATCCCCTTGAATTTAAAAGGACTGACTTCACTTTTCATCATTTGCAAACTCTGCTTGACTTAAGACAGATTATTTCCAGGCCCAAACTGTCCAAAGAGCAACTATTTTTGCCCCTGAGTACCTGCTTCACAACGTCAAGGGTGCAGAGAATATGTACACTCAAGTAATAAGTCTTCCCTCTTTTTTTTTAACATCTTGGGGACTCATGAAAATATAAGTCTGATAAAAATCTCGTTGAGAACATTTCATATTGATAGTGTGGAAAACTAGAAAAATACAGTTGACATCAAGTTTTGTTTTTCAAAAAAGATCTTAAAAATATGTCTTAGCTGTCCAGGTTCCCCTTCCACACCCCAACACCCCATCCTTCAGTAAACACAGTATAAATCTCCCTTCTATTTCTCTGAGTTAAATCTCGTGGGAGATTTTTATTTAAACAGATGCATTATTCTCAGGTGGAAAGTGAAAGTTGTTCAGTCGTGTCCGACTCTTTGCGACCCCATGGACTATACAGTGTATGGAATTCCAGGCCAGAATGCTGGAGTGGGTAGTCATTCCGTTCTCCAGGGGATATTCCCAACCCAGGAATGGAACCCAGGTCTCCACATTGCAGGCGGATTCTTCATCAGCTGAGCCATAAGGAAGCCCTGGCAGCACCAGAGGTAAAGAGCCCGCCTGTCAGTGCAGGAGACAGAGATGCAGGCTCGATCCCTGGGATCCCTGGGTCAGGAAGATGCCCTGCAGGAGGCCATGGCAGCCCACTCCAGCATTCTGGCCTGGAGAGTCCCATGGACAGAGGAGCCTGGTGGGCTACAGTCCACAGGGTCACCAAGGGTCAGGCAGGACTGAAAAGACTTAGCACAAGTTGTTGTTAATTTAGAAGAGTAAGCTGCATAAAAGGTATTCATCAAACACTATAAAATGAAAAACGCAACGGCCTTAATGAGCCCCAACTTCAGGGGGATCGGCCTGTTCCCACCTGATCCATTACTGCAGATCCCCACTCAAGGGCCCAGAGCGCCTTAGCACAGCCCTTAAGACTTTGTATGCACCATTCTTTTAAAAAATCTCTGTGAGATGTTATGCTTCCCGTAATCACTTCAACAATAAATTCTAGAATGTCAAACTTCTTTCAATGAGATAAACGGGAAGAAGAAACATGGATAAATCTAAACCCCACCCCAGCAAGTGCCTTTTTGTAATTCGATTTCCTAAAAGCTTTCAGAAAGCGCAGCTGAATTAGTACTAATGTTATTTAATGAGTACTTTTTTTTTCTTTTCAAATGAATCTATAAAAGCAGAGCTACAGATTGCTTCTGTCTGTGTTTGTGAAGGTAACTGTCTCGCAGCTGACAGGTGACATCCCCCCAAAGACAGTCCCTTACCCCAAGGAGCAGGCACCCCCGAGGTGGCCCCCGGGTCAGCTGATTGGATCCCAGAGAACAGGCGCAAGGCCCAGTGGCCTCAGGATGAACCCTGCAGGCGTGCCGGTGTTGTTTGACTCCAAGTTCAGAAAAATAAATGAGAAGGTGATGTGTGTGGGTGGGCAAGTTCTCTCTCAGCCTCTTCCCCAGGAAATCCTCCAGCCAGGGCAGTTCATCCATTTAGCTTTCCTGCCTTGTCCAGCCTTAGAGGCCCTAGAGATTGTGGCCATTAACAACGGCCTTTAACAGAAGACATGTGAGAAGACTGAACAAGCAGTATTTATAAGAGACCCTTGGTGGCTATGACTGCTTATGGTACTTTTTAAAAGGACACCTAATTTATTACCCAAAAGGCTTAATTACATCACTATTCACTTTCACGGTCCTTGATGGATTTACATATCCTTTATAACCTAAAGTCCAAAGTTCTTAATGCGGAAAGTGAAAGTGCATCAGTCCTGTCCGGCTTTTTGTGACCCCACAGACTATGCAGTCCATGGAATTCTCCAGAGCAGAATTCTGGAGTGGGTAGCCTTTCCCTTCTTCAGGGGATCTTCTCAACCCAGGGACCGAACCCAGGTCTCCCACATTGCAGGCTGTATTCTTTATCAGCTGAGCCCCAGGAAAGCGCAAGAATACTGGAGTGGGTAGCCTATCCCGTCTCCAGGGGATCTTAAAGTCCTTGCCAAAATCTAGCCCTAACTTAGCTTTTCCATTTTATCCATACACTGACCTCACCCCCAGCTCATATTCCTGTTCAGTATAGCATGGCTGTTTACTCAGGCCCTTCTGCTATTTTGCTTCAACTACCATCACAGCCTACAGCACTGACCTGACTTTCCCCTGCCTGTCATTGCTGCTGCCCGGGAAGAGGGCATCCCAGGTGAAGGTGCTCTGAGCGCCAGGTCCAGTAACTCCTTCCTGGCAGCTCTGTTTATTCAACATAGCAAACGCCTACATCTGCCGGTGAGCCGGTGCCGAACAGAACAGACAAAATCCCTGCGTGCAGAGTGGCTATGCTTCAGCAGGGGAAACAGGAAACACAGATAAGCTGGAGAAGACTCTGGAGAGTCCCTCGGACTGCAAGGAGACCAAGCCAGTCAATCCGAAAGGAAATCAGTCCTGAATATTCACTGGAAGGACTGATGCTGAAGCTGAAGTTCCAATACTTTGGCCGCCAGATGTGAGGGGCCCACTCACTGGAAAAGATTCCGATGCTGAGAAAGATAGAAACCAAAAACAGAGGGGGTGGCAGAGGATGAGATGGTTAGATAGCATCTGTGACTCAATGGACACGAGTCTCAGCAAACTCTGGGAGACAGTGAAGGACAGGGAAGCCTGGAGTACTGCAGTCCGTGGGGTCACAAAGAGTCAGACACGACTGAGAGACCAAACAACGACAAATAGTGAATTTAAAAGCAAAAGTGTGTATTTTAAAACATCATTCTAATTTTGAGATAAAATTCATTCTTTGAAATATAATTCATATCAAATACAGCTCACCAATTTAAAGTGCACAATTCCATGATTTTTAGTACAGAGTTGTGCAACTATCATCCCCCAATCGAATTTTAGAACATTCTTGTCCAACCCACTCCTCCAAATACGTGGACCTACTTGTAACGCTGCCATTACTCTTTCTGTCTCTATACATTTCCTATTTTGGAAATCTCAGGTAAGCGAAATAATAAAGTATGTCATCTCTGATAAGTACAATATTCCCAAGGATCATCCGTGTTGCAACAGGTAAGAAAACGTCAATCTTATTCTGCTGAGTAAAATTTCCTTGTATATATACCCACCCTTCATCCATTCGTCACTTGATGGACAACTGAGTTGTCTCCACCTTTTGGTTCCTGTGAATAAAGCTGCCATGAAGATTCAAGTCCGATTTTTTTGAGTGGAAATGTTCTTCATTTCTCCTAAATATACAGTTAGTAGTATAATAGTTGACTAACAGTATTTTAAAGTGTATTTTAAACCTAAGGATAATTAAGAAATTATCTCTTAATTTATCTTGTATCGGTCAAATACAGAAGAGAAGGGATACTGAATTTCTGGGACAGCGCTCATTTCTGAGTGGACGGTTCTTTCATGGAGCATGTACTCCTCATTTCACATTAAACGGATGCATATGAAAGTCTAAGCCATTTTCCAGGGAAGAAATCATTATTTGGATTGTAATAGAGCTTCACAAATAGAATTTTATGTCAGGCTGACCTACTTCAAGCATTTTATTAGGGAATTCCTAGGTTTTTAGCAGCTGACAGCAAAACGTAGGAGGAAAACCGGTTTTCTTCAAATTGCCTTTCCTTCATTAACTTAGGACATTTGTTTATAAGTGGCCCCGGAGGAGATTCATGCATTTTATGTGCTAGATTTTTTTTTTCTAATGGCTAAGGAAAGTTACATAAGAGGCATTTGAGGCAATCAAAGGCTAATGAACCTGCTCATGTATGTCTAAAAGTCTAAATCACTTTAAAAAGAAAGAATGTCTAAAGGTGTCCCGATATGCTAAAATTTTCCGTCCTCCATACAGAAAGCAAGGGCAGAAACACTGAATACAGTGAAGTTCAGAGTGACTGTCAAGTACCCACTTTATCCAGAGCGATGAAGTTGCTTGCAAGTGGGACTTTGGGTTCTAGGCATCTTAAAACTCTCTTGCCCTCCAGATGTTGGGATTCCTTCAAATCATACTTACTGCATTTATGAAATAGTAGGGAATAATTATTATTCATTGCTGAACAGATAATGGAAGAACCAAATGAAAAGTCTAAGTTGAAAGAATAAAAATGGCTAGGCGTGTTAGCTAGGAGACCCAGAATGGCTCAGCCGCCCGGATGCTCCCAAATGCGACGGCTGGCCTGCCAGTGCTGCGCCTCCTCCACACCTCACGGTCCTGCTGGCCTGTCTCCCCCAGTCACCACCTTCTGTGTAAAACACATGAGGCTCATTAACTAGGAAAAAGAGTAGTAAATTATTCCGCTCCACCCTGTATAAAAATGTATCTATCATGACTTCTGTCAATTTGAAATAGTATAGAAATATTTGGTCTTAATATAAACATGAAAATAATGATTTATTATTGTTGCTTTATAATGCTCAAGGTGACAAGTAACCATGACTGGAGATTTGGCTTGATCTATGAAATTTTGAAACCATTGATTCAGCTCTTTATCTTGAATAATACAAATATTTGGATTTCTGAGGTCACTCATAAATGCTTTCATCATATAGCAACCAAGGATCCTACTAATATATACTAGATTATATATTCTACTCATATATGCAAATATTTATATGGATATATTAATTACATTAATATAATTTAACATATTTGGGATATTGATTTTATCAGTATATTACTATCATACATTTTAGATAATTAATGATACACAATTGCATACTGTATATTTTAGATTGGTATATTCATTGCAACTATGATGAATCATACTAATGAAGATAAGGAATTCTGATAGCATGTAGCAGAGCTGTGCCTAGGAGAGGCTGTGGAACCAACTAGGTGTGAATCTTGAACAAGTCAATAAATGTTTTTTAACTTTGCACTTTCATCTATTACATAGAGGGACATAAATTAACTTTCAAACCTTGATAATAAAACGCAATTCTAGGTATTCAGACTCCATTGTCATCTTTTGAACTCACTCTGGTTTTCCTTTCAGTAGGCAGTTGAAAAGCAACACCAAAAATATACATCTGAAGGAAAAGTCCCGCTGCGCTTTATCACAGGTTTCAGTCACACCCAGGCAACCCCCTTCTCACAACTGATGCAAAATCAGGGAGAAGCAGCAGATCAGCCTCAGACAGGAAGCAGACCAGTAACTTAAATAGCAAAGGAGCAAGCAAGAAAATAAGACACTTTCCATGCTAAGTAAGTTTAAATTTGGATTTGGGAAATTCTCCTTTGTCTCTTTTTAGAGTATATTATGATTATTTGTTACAAAAATAAATCTAACAAAAATAAATTATTTTTCAAATGATATTTTAACAAAGTTCCAGTAGTTAATAAATGCAATTAAAAATTTGATATATATATATACATATATACAATATTTTTAATCAGACTGTTTCAAACACAAATTGGCCTCAAATACACAAAATATACACAAATTCAGCGTATTGTTTATGCAGAACTGGCTTATCTGTCTGCACCACTAGTATACATATTTATAGGTAATAGTATTATATTGGACTTCCTTGGTAACTCAGATGGTAAAGAATCTGTCTGCAATGCAGGAGACCCCATTTCAATTCCTGGGCCGGGAAGTTCTCCTGGAGAAGGGATAGGCTACCTACTCCAGTATTCTTGGCCTTCCCTAGTAGCTCAGACAGAAGTGAATCCGCCTGCAATGCAGGAGACCATGGTTTGATCCCTGGATCTGGAAGCTCCCCTGGAGGAGGGTGTGGCAGTCCACTCCAGTATTCTTGCCTGGAGAATCCCCATAGACAGAGGGGCCTGGCAGGCTACAGTCCATGGGGTCGCAGAGTTGGACATGACTGAGTGACTAAGCACAGCCCAGCACAGTATTATATCTACATATGACATACTGCTTTATAACACTGTATACAAACTCAGATTTTCACTCACACAAACATACCAGACACTCTTAGAGATTGTATTCCATGTTTATTGATGGAATGACTACTCTACTTTCTACTATATATTAATGTGTTAACTCTGGGAAATCTAAATTAAAAAGCAAATTAGTAATCAGGGGGCTGTTGACTAAGTTTATTATAATCAGGCTCTCACAACAAAGATTTCAGGAGGAAAAGACTTATGAGAAACAGATTAAAAACTGATATGTGGGGATTTACAATAGTGAGCTTAAAGCTCAACATTCAGAAAACTAAGATCATGGCATCCTGTCCCATCACTTCATGGCAAATAGATGTGTAAACAGTGGAAAGAGTGAGAGACTTTAATTTGGCGGGCTCCAAAATCACTGCAGATCGTGACTGCAGCCATGAAATTAAAAGGCTCTTGCTCCTTGGAAGAAAAGTTATGAACAACCTAGACAACATATTATAAAGCAGAGACATTACTTTACCAACAAAGGTCTGTCTAGTCAAGGCTATGGTTTTTCCAGTGGTCATGTATGGACGTGAGAGTTGGATTCTAAAGAAAGCTGAGCACAGAATTATTGCTTTTGAACTGTGGTGTTGGAGAAGACTCTTGAGAGTCCCTTGGACTGCAAGGAGATCCAATCAGTCCATCATAAAGGAGATCAGTCTTGAATGTTTATTGGAAGGACTGATGTTGAAGCTGAAACTCCAATACTTTGGCCACCTGATGGGAAGAGCTGACTCATTTGAAAAGACCCTGATGCTGGGAAAGACTGAAGGCAGGAGAAGGGGATGACAGAGGATGAGATGGTTGGATGGCATCATCAACTCAATGGGCATGAGTTTCGGTGGACCCCGGGAGTTGGTGATGGACAGGGAGGCCTGGTGTGCTGCAGTTCACGGGATTGCAAAGATTCGGACACGACTGAGCGACTCAACTGAACTGAACAATGGTAGGATGGTCCTTCAGTTTTTGGAATAGTCACAAAATGTTGGGCTGTCCTGAAGCCCTGCTGCACTTCTGAATGTCACTTCTACGATGATATTTCCTTTTTTTTAAATGTGTATATTTTTATTAGATGCAGATTCACCTCCTCATTTTAACCACTACAAAAGATGGGAAGAAAGTAATACACTGAGAAGTAAACTGTCAATAAGCAACCATTAACCACTTCAGAAACTGTCCTTATAACCATCTGGCAAAATGTCTTAAGACTGGCTCTCCTTTGAAATTCTTAAAAGATCAATTGGTTTAACTAAGAGTTGCTGCTGCTGCTAAGTCGCTTCAGTCGTGTCTGACTCATGCGACCCCATAGATGACAGCCCACCAGGCTCTGCCATCCCTGGGATTCTCCAGGCAAGAACACTGGAATGGGTTTCCATTTCTTTTTCCAATGCATGGACGTGAAAAGGGAAAATGAAATCGCTTAGTCGTGTCCTACTCTTCGTGACCCCATGGACTGCAGCCCACCAGGCTCCTCCATCCATGGGATTTTCCAGGCAAGAGCACTGGAGTGGGGGGCCATTGCCTTCTCCTTAACTAAGAGTTAGGCTTATTTAATAATATTCTTATGCCTGTACAATGTTTACTCAAAGTTCGAATGTGTTTGTGATGATGACAGTGTTATTTAAGTGACACACTCAGCTTCACTGTTGTTTTCACAACTCTTATTAACTCTTGGGGAGAATCAGCAATCAGACCTGGTCCACACCATGATTCTCAAGGTCGAAGCCCAGTAGGAACTGTGAGCCGGAGAGGAATGCTCTTCCCTTTGAACCTACAACAGATGGTTTTATTTCAAATTAATTTAGTTCTTACTATAATTCTGCAACCTCTCTGTTGTTATACCTAACTTACAGATGACGAAGCAGTTGAGGAAGAGAAGAGCTGCCTCCAGCATGTTAGAGTTCTCCTATTATTCAGCCAGGCCTGGCCTTCTGCTGTTGAACCCAAACAATTTCACAGACCATCAACAGCAGACAAGGCGAGCCTGTGACGGTGCCAGACCTAGAGCGCCCGTAACCACGTCCGAACACCGGCAAAAGCGTGGACATTGTGCCAAGCGCAGATGGCCAGACTGCCCCTCTCTATGCTGGCTAACATGAAAGGCTTCTACTTTCTTACAAGCTACAGCTTAGTCTCACTCTTGAGTTCCCTGTTTCTACGCAAGATTTACTAAGATTTCCAATCATACAATCCCTCACCCCTGTCGAGTGTCTTGCTTCTTGACAGCAGAGCCCTACTTCCTAAGCCCTTCTCCAGTTGCCTAACACAAAAATTCCTCACACTCCCAGTCAGAGCCAGCCCATGGTGCCCTAGAGTATTTGCTTCCTGCTCCTGCAACAGGTAATGATCCAAGTTGTGTAACTACAGGCGTGCTCCTGGTGTAGCAGATGCCTTCAGTGCTGGAAGGTAGTGACATAGTAAAACACAGAGGCTGAAGTGACTTCAGCAAGTAGCATTGTAACTGCCAGACGCAGGCCTCGAAACGTTGTTTCCTATTATCTTCACTTTGCTTGACTATATTACACTGTCATCTCCTGAGATTTATTACACACAACCTTAGAGTATTTAGCATGTGACTGGAATCATAAGAAACTCAAATATAGATTTACAGGCAATCAGAGGAGAAAGAAAATCACATAGAGCTGATGGAAGGAGTTGGCAAATGAAATCCACAGAGGAAATGAAGGCATCTATAAATATGCGGGTGGGAAAGGGTAGATGCATTAGAATTATGTCATAAATGCCCGAATACACACCAACTCCAACACAACAGTGAGAGTCAACACGGCTATTACACTGAGCATGATCTTAAGTGCCTTATAGAAATTAATACATTTCTCAAAACACCACCATCAGCCAGATAACTATTTTATTCAGATTTGACAAATGAGAGAAAGCGAGGCACTGGGAAATTATAGACATCTTGGTGAGAGTCTTAGCAGCTACTAACTGATCATGCTGGGAGTCACACTGTAGAAAAACTGGTCAACTAGGTGGGTATCTTCTTATAAGATTTAGTTTGTTAGTGTTGTTCCACACAGTGAAATTTGACAAAATCATAGTCATTTTACAACTGTGGTAGTCCCTAACCATATTTCATGAAAACGACTTTTCACCCCTTTACAACCAACCAGTACCCTCACTGTTGACCAGTTTCTTAGATATCTGAAAGTAGTCACCAAAGCGCTTCACCTGCACATCACAAATGTCCGTGAGTTGGTGGTTTTTGAGTGTTATCAATGATTTTCCCGAAAGGAAAGTGCTGAACCACAAAAAATACCTGTATATAGTTAGTAGTTGTGGTTTTTGGGGAGACCCAGGTTCAGTCTCTGGGTTGGGAAGATCGTCTGGAGAAGGAAACGGCAACCCATCTCAGTACTCTTGCCTGGAGAATCCCCTGGGCAGAGGAGCGTGGCAGGCTACAGTTCACGGGGTCTCAAAGAGTCAGACGTGACTGAGCGCCTTCACTTTCCCTTTCCCTGGTAGCTCAGACGGTAAAGAGTCTGCCTGTAGTGTGGGAGATCCGGGTTAGATTCCTGGGTCGGGAAGATCCCCTGGAGAAGGGAATGGCAACCCGCTCCAGTAGTCTTGCCTGGAGAACCCCATGGACGAAGGAGCCTGGCGGGCTACAGTCCACGGGGCGGAAAGAGTTGGACGTGACTGAGTGGCTTCCCTTCGCCTTCCCCGGGAGCTCGGCTGGCACTGGGCTTGTGAGTCTGAAGCGCGCGCTGCGCGGCTCTCCAGGGTGCCCCACTGCTCCTTCATGCTGCTGTCACTCCAAGAACCAGGTCTGCCCCACGGGTGCCCGGGCCGCCGCCGCCGTGCACACTTTGAACTTGAGACACTCACTGCACCATCTCTCGCCAGCTTCCCCGCCACCTGAACCCCGTGCTTCCGGCACCTGGGACTTATTTCCGGGTTTGGACTGGAGCACACACGACCCTATTTCACTCTCTGCTTCCAGGTCTTAGGTCTCAGAGAAAGGGAGAAGGGGCAGCCCCGGGATCCAGCGGGAAATGGCCCTCTTAGACTAGGGCGGGAAAGGAAGTGGAAGCCCTCACAAGGAGGAGGGCGAAGTGACTGCTTGCGGCCGAGCAGAGTGTGAGGAGCCAGGGACGCCTTTCCAGGCTGCTTGCGCTCCGCGGTCATGAAGACGCTCCCTCTGCCAGTTGAAGCGACTGGGCGTGACCTGCAGAGCTCTAAGGAGAAAGGCTGATGTTTGATCCACAAGCCATAAAGAGTCTCCATCCAGCTTCCTAAACCAACAGGAGGCACAGAGGACAACGAGCAGCCCTCGGTCTGAGGGCTCAGAAGTAGAGAAAGAAAGGGCAGATTCAGGATAAAGGCAACGCGGGTCAGTCCATCAGTGTGGCTAGAAGAGGGGTGAAAGGAGAGGGTAAATGGCATCAATGTGTCCTCGCTGTGCCAAGCCTGTTCAAACCCCGCAGCAGAACGTAACAGCCACCACCTCCAAGTATAGAGACACTGTCTTTAAACATGAGCGTTGGCCATGATGTGAGCAGAAAGATTTTATTTAATTTGACAACTCAGTTTAATTTAGTTTTTCACAGCTTTATTAATGTATGTTGCTTTCTCAACATATTGTCAACCTTCAGATCCTGTGTAAAATAATACAGTAATTGAAGCAATCTTGCAGTGGTTGGCAATTACATTTTGGAAAAAAACAAAAACCAAAACCACCTTTTCAATGCTGATTTCTAGTCTTTCTGTGTCTTTATTACAGACAAATTGAACTTAGCATGCAGAAAAAATGAGCACACTCCATTCCCACTTTTTAAGTGCACATCACAGGAAACCTTTCTGAAGCACCATCCACTGTGATTTCTAACCAGCTTAGGAGGATTTTAGTAAACATTGGGATATTCATTAATATTTTCCAGAATAAACATTTAACTTTGTGTTTGTCAATTTGCAAAAATGGACATGGGTTCTTTAATAAACACCTGCTTCCAAAGTTTTTAAATTTCACTATTTTGAATAAACTTAGATTAGATAAATAAAATATGCCCATGCTGACACTCTTGAATAAAGATGCAGCACGGTGCCTAGAGGTACACTCTCTCCACCGAATGAAACAGAAAGACACTCCTCACTATTTATACACTCTTACCTATTTATTATCTCTGTTTGAAGTTTATATGTCCATATGCATGCATATCTTGACAATGTTTAGAAAAATATTCTATCTTACATACTTATTTCTTTTTCATAAAATAGACAAATATAATTGAAGAAATAAAGGAAAGGAAAAGAAGAAAACTGTTGGCAATATTGCCTACACTTCTTAACTTCGTCCCACATGTTATTGAGCTTTTTTTAAGTAGAAAAAAAGGAAATGAAAACTTAACATAAGCTCAAAAAGTAGTCTGGAGTAAGGCAGAACACAATGCAGACAGAACCAACCCACAAATCCTGCCCAGAGTGTAGCAGGAGAGACAAACAAAAGCTGAAGCTGTGATGCTTTGAAAGAAGAGCCACAAGGTAAGTACTGAGAAATAAAATAATTTCACCAAATATGAGAAAAATCGTCATTTTATTTTCTCTCCTTTGTACAGATATGTTATTTTTATTGTTTCTTTCCAGATGAAAGAAGCAAACATTGCATTGAAAGAGAGGAAAGAAGAGGAACAGAACAGATGTGACCAAACATCCCCCCAGATAATTAAGGGTGAAGTAGGCCATTTTTATAGCTTTGGTTTCATTTAATTATTTACATATTTTCTATGAACCAAACACAGATATTGGACCTTGGGAATATCTAGGGATTGGAAGAGTGAACAGTTTGGAGACAGTTAGTGAAGTGAAACTTGAGGTATTCATATATGCCTTGGAAAGAAAGGAGCTCTGAGAACAACAGGGAAATGGCTTAGGGACTGTAGGTCTGCCTGTGTCGGTGGCTCAGTCATGTCTGACTGTGACTTACTGTCCATGGGGCTTTTCAGGCAAGAACACTGGAGTGGGTTGCCATTTTCCTCCTCTGGGAGATCTTCCCAACTCAGAGACTGAATCCACGTGGCCTGTGTCTCCTGCATCGCAGGCAGATTCCTTACCTGTTGAGTCACCGGGAGGCTCCGAGGACGGCAGGCCTACAGTCTGACAAGCCTCACGGGTCCACGAAGGGCCAGGTGAAAGGAATGGGGAATTCCAATATACATCATATGTTTCAGCAAGTCATATATCTACTACTTTGGTGGGACACTTCTACAAACACTGAATAGCAATTTTGCTTCTCGGAGAAAATGTAGGCTACTCACATAATTTTCTTCGGTTTTAAGCTTTTTCTGTCATACACGTGTATGCATATTTCTCAGTCACGCATTCTTCTACCCATTAGACAAATATTTATTAGCTGCACTGTTGGCAGTCACTTTTCTAGGCACTTGGGATACTTCAAGTTACCTGTTCTCCTAAAGCTTACATTCCAGTGGGGAAAGACAGAAAAAAATGTAACATGGCAAATCAGAAAATATATAGTATATTAGAGGTGATAACTGCTCTCGGAGAAAAACCTAGAGCAACTGGTGAGGGGCTGGTGAGTGCTGGGGCAGGCCTGGCTGCGGGCAGGCTTCTCCAAGCGGATCAGAGATACGACAGGTTCCTGCTATCACTCTGTGCTAAATGTGATCAAAGCAGACACCTGACTTAGCCTGAAACGGTACATTGCCTTCATTCGGGTGTGCTTCAACAAGCACGACGCTTTTTGGATGGAACATCCTAAACAGATTTGAGAACATTTCAACATCACAGTGATTTATTTGGGAAAGTGGATTTGAAGTGGAACCATACAAGATAACAAGGCCAGAGTGATTAATGGCAGGAATGAAGGTAGGATCAGAACGCCAAGGGCCAAGTAAGACCACAGTGACCCTCATAGGGAAGTAACACAGCAAAGTAAACACACAGTTGAACCAGCACTCAGAAGTGGGTAGATATTTTCGTGTGCAGAATTTACAATGTGACCTCCAGAGAGTTTGGTTAATATGTGGTAAAGGTTATTAGGTGACAGTTTGTGATCTATGTTTATAACCAACCACACTTACAGATAAAATATAATTGTTGTTCACATTGGTCTCCAATGAGACTTTTATTTTTCAGATTCTCAAAAAGGGATGAAAACAACTCTGAGCACTCAACTTTACTTCTTGGAAGTTAAGCATGAAACTTTATACTGTATGCATGCTACACAGGAAGAAGATTCTTATGTGATATCAACTCAGAAAATGTGAAGAAGAAAAGAATATTTCAAAGAACATTCACGGAAGTACCAATCACAGCTGGGGTACATGTAAGTTACGACCTACTAAGGATCCTGAGTTATAAGAACCGTGTCTCCCTAGGATGTCGGCTCCCCAGGCACACTTTTAGAAGGATCACAACACCCAGTTTAAGGTTTCCCAAGAGGACTGTGAAGAAAGCTGCTGCTGCTGCTAAGTTCCTTCAGTTGTGTCCGACTCTGTTCGATCCCATAGACGGCAGCCCACCAGGCTCCCCTGTCCCTGGGATTCTCCAAGCAAGAACACTGGAGTGGGCTGCCATTTCCTTCTCCAATGCATGAGACTGAAAAGTGAAAGTGAAATCTCTCAGTCGTGTCCAACTCCTAGCAACCCCATGGACTGCAACCTACCAGGCTCCTCCATCCTTGGGACTTTCCAGGCAAGAGTACTGGAGAGGGGGTGAAGAAAGCTGAGCGCCGAGGAATCGATGCTTTTGAACTGTAGTGTTGGAGAAGACTCTTGAGAGTCCCTTGGACTGCAAGCAGGTCCAGCCAGTCCATTCTGAAGGAGATCAGCCCTGGGTGTTCATCGCAAAGACTGATGTTGAAGCTGAAACTTCAGTACTTTGGCCACCTCATGCAAAGAGCTGACTCATTGGAAAAGACTCTGATGCTGGGAGGGATTGGGGGTAGGAGGAGAAGGGGACGACAAAGGATGAGATGGCTGGATAGCATCAGTGACTCGATGGACACAAGTCTGAGTGAACTCCGGGAGTTGGTGATGAACAGGGAGGCCTGGCGTACTGTGATTCATGGGATGGCAGAGAGTTGGACATGACTGAGACAGATGAAAGAAGCAAACATTGCATTGAAAGAGAGGAAAGAAGAGGAACAGAACAGATGTGACCAAACATCCCCCCAGATAATTAAGGGTGAAGTAGGCCATTTTTATAGCTTTGGTTTCATTTAATTATTTACATATTTTCTATGAACCAAACACAGATATTGGACCTTGGGAATATCTAGGGATTGGAAGAGTGAACAGTTTGGAAACAGTTAGTGAAGTGAAACTTGAGGTATTCATATATGCCTTGGAAAGAAAGGAGCTCTGAGAACAACAGGGAAATGGCTTAGGGACTGTAGGTCTGCCTGTGTCGGTGGCTCAGTCATGTCTGACTGTGACTTACTGTCCATGGGGCTTTTCAGGCAAGAACACTGGAGTGGGTTGCCATTTTCCTCCTCTGGGAGATCTTCCCAACTCAGAGACTGAATCCACGTGGCCTGTGTCTCCTGCATCGCAGGCAGATTCCTTACCTGTTGAGCCACCGGGAGGCTCCGAGGACGGCAGGCCTACAGTCTGACAAGCCTCACGGGTCCACGAAGGGCCAGGTGAAAGGAATGGGGAATTCCAATATACATCATATGTTTCAGCAAGTCATATATCTACTACTTTGGTGGGACACTTCTACAAACACTGAATAGCAATTTTGCTTCTCGGAGAAAATGTTAGGCTACTCACATAATTTTCTTCGGTTTTAAGCTTTTTCTGTCATACACGTGTATGCATATTTCTCAGTCACGCATTCTTCTACCCATTAGACAAATATTTATTAGCTGCACTGTTGGCAGTCACTTTTCTAGGCACTTGGGATACTTCAAGTTACCTGTTCTCCTAAAGCTTACATTCCAGTGGGGAAAGACAGAAAAAAATGTAACATGGCAAATCAGAAAATATATAGTATATTAGAGGTGATAACTGCTCTCGGAGAAAAACCTAGAGCAACTGGTGAGGGGCTGGTGAGTGCTGGGGCAGGCCTGGCTGCGGGCAGGCTTCTCCAAGCGGATCAGAGATACGACAGGTTCCTGCTATCACTCTGTGCTAAATGTGATCAAAGCAGACACCTGACTTAGCCTGAAACGGTACATTGCCTTCATTCGGGTGTGCTTCAACAAGCACGACGCTTTTTGCATGGAACATCCTAAACAGATTTGAGAACATTTCAACATCACAGTGATTTATTTGGGAAAGTGGATTTGAAGTGGAACCATACAAGATAACAAGGCCAGAGTGATTAATGGCAGGAATGAAGGTAGGATCAGAACGCCAAGGGCCAAGTAAGACCACAGTGACCCTCATAGGGAAGTAACACAGCAAAGTAAACACACAGTTGAACCAGCACTCAGAAGTGGGTAGATATTTTCGTGTGCAGAATTTACAATGTGACCTCCAGAGAGTTTGGTTAATATGTGGTAAAGGTTATTAGGTGACAGTTTGTGATCTATGTTTATAACCAACCACACTTACAGATAAAATATAATTGTTGTTCACATTGGTCTCCAATGAGACTTTTATTTTTCAGATTCTCAAAAAGGGATGAAAACAACTCTGAGCACTCAACTTTACTTCTTGGAAGTTAAGCATGAAACTTTATACTGTATGCATGCTACACAGGAAGAAGATTCTTATGTGATATCAACTCAGAAAATGTGAAGAAGAAAAGAATATTTCAAAGAACATTCACGGAAGTATATACCAATCACAGCTGGGGTACATGTAAGTTACGACCTACTAAGGATCCTGAGTTATAAGAACCGTGTCTCCCCAGGATGTCGGCTCCCCAGGCACACTTTTAGAAGGATCACAATACCCAGTTTAAGGTTTCCCAAGAGGACTGTGAAGAAAGCTGCTGCTGCTGCTAAGTTCCTTCAGTTGTGTCCGACTCTGTTCGATCCCATAGACGGCAGCCCACCAGGCTCCCCTGTCCCTGGGATTCTCCAAGCAAGAACACTGGAGTGGGCTGCCATTTCCTTCTCCAATGCATGAGACTGAAAAGTGAAAGTGAAATCTCTCAGTCGTGTCCAACTCCTAGCAACCCCATGGACTGCAACCTACCAGGCTCCTCCATCCTTGGGACTTTCCAGGCAAGAGTACTGGAGAGGGGGTGAAGAAAGCTGAGCGCCGAGGAATTGATGCTTTTGAACTGTAGTGTTGGAGAAGACTCTTGAGAGTCCCTTGGACTGCAAGCAGGTCCAGCCAGTCCATTCTGAAGGAGATCAGCCCTGGGTGTTCATCGCAAAGACTGATGTTGAAGCTGAAACTTCAGTACTTTGGCCACCTCATGCAAAGAGCTGACTCATTGGAAAAGACTCTGATGCTGGGAGGGATTGGGGGTAGGAGGAGAAGGGGACGACAAAGGATGAGATGGCTGGATAGCATCAGTGACTCGATGGACACAAGTTGAGTGAACTCCGGGAGTTGGTGATGAACAGGGAGGCCTGGCGTACTGTGATTCATGGGATGGCAGAGAGTTGGACATGACTGAGTGATTGAACTGAACTGAACTGAACTGAAGGGATGGCCATTTGTCCAGTAATGAGAAAGCAATCTAAGTTGTTAAATAATTGTTGATTTTTGCAGGGACAGAGAAAGGATCCCATTTTCACTCTTTCCTAGCCACAGAAATTAAAGTTTCAAAATAGAAATATTTAACATCAAAATATTAGATAAAACTAAATCTTAATATACTTAACTAAGTGAACAATACTATGCAGCCAAACTAATGTTTTTCTTCCAGTGCAGTTGTGTCATAATATCATAGGAGACATAGGTAGAGAGAGAAGGAGCTTAAGAAACAATATCCAGGTATTATTCAATTAAAATTAGTTATTGGTTCATTTTAGAAATAGCAACTACATATAACTTCAGTTAGGCAATGGATATTTCAAAATGTTGAGTACTCTGGTAAAAGTTGCCATTAATATACAAAATTTACATGTAAAAATATATAAAAACCATATATAAAATAGAATTCCAGAAGTAAAATGATGTAAAATAAAAAATCACTACAATGATTAGGCTTTAATTTTCAAGGACTGGAAAGTTCTTCAGTATCTGATCGTAAGTAGGGTCAGCCTCATGAATATCAATTGTAGGTGGTACAGAAGGAAATTAAGGAAATTGAAGTGCATTTGCACTGGCCCAAGTCATACTTTTGAAACTGCATTTTAAGAGTCAGAGTAATATCCCTGTTTTCATACACGCATAAAGGGAAATATGCATAAGAACAAAAGCCGCTGTGAAGCTGTCAGTTTCATTGGTTTGCACCTAATAAATGTGTGCTCAGTCACTTCAGTCGTGTCCAGCTCTCTGCAACCCCATGGACTATACCCTCTGTCCACGGGATTCTCCAGGCAAGTCCTGGAGTGGGCTGCCATGCCCTCCTCCGGGGGACCTTCCTGACGCAGGGACTGAAACTGCATTCTTACTTCTCATGCATTGACAGACTGGCTCTTTAGGGCTTCCCTGGTGGCTCAGATGGCAAAGCGTCTGCCTATAATGAGGGAGACCTGGGTTCGATCCCTGGGTCGGGAAGATGCCCTGGAGAAGGAAATGGCAACCCACTCCAGTACTCTTGCCTGGAAAGTCCCATGGATGCAGGAGCCGGATGCAGGCTACTGTCCATGGGGTCGCAAAGAGCTGGACATGACTGAGCGACTGCACTCTTTCTTTTCTTTACCACTAGCACCACTTGGGAAGTCCATTTCACTTAGATGAGAATTTCCTGTTCAAAAATCATGATTAAAAGAGTATAAATGCATTTCAGGACTCCCCATGTGATTTATATTTCTTCATTCAATAGATTTCCACATGGAAAGTCCAGAAATAAAATGTGAAAGAAAAAAAAGATTATACAATGAAAGAAGGGAAAGACCTGAAATAGACCTGGAGAAAACAAGCTCAGAGACTGTTAAGTGTCATTTGACCTGAATCTGAAAGCAGCAACGTGTCTCAGAATGTAGTAATCCTAGTGACCACAGTGGCTGACATTTATTAAAGCGTTACATGGTGCCTGGCACCCAGATAAGCATTTTACACTCGACTCTCCGTGAACCAACTTTATTCACTCAATCATTAGTTAATTTATCAAACCCTTACTGTGGGCAAGGCTCTGTACACAGTGATTCTCAACAGGCTGCTCTGTGATTGCAGGTAACAGTGCCTCACTGTTTGTGACTGCCCTGTGCGTTGCAAAGCAATTGGCATGGCTACGCACGCATACTTGAGGGATCTTGTTGACGACCAGAGAAGCGTCTTCCCACCTTTCTAACTCTTGGGAGAGGCGGTGTCACCCCAGCTGTCAACCCCTGCCCCACAGAGCTTGGAGGACACGATCTCTGCCATCTAGGAGCTGGGCTTGGTACCTCTTGCCCAGGTATTTAAAACCGTGTCAGGAGGCACACTACTGGGAACAGGTGATTAAGCCACCATCATCCTCCGAGCTAACGTGTATCTGCTGCCTAAGGCAGGGATGCAAGTCTGTTAGGTAGAGGACCCTTCACAAACCTCCTGGAGAGACCCTCTGATTATCTCCACACTCAGGTGAAGAAACTGAAGCACAAAACTTAAACAACTGCCAAGAATTCCACAACTAGAGAACAGTCAAGCTGGGTTCAAACAGGTGGTCAGTCAGGCCGCAGGGTCAATGTATAATCCCTGTCTCTTATACACATCTCCACCCCCCAAACAGGATGGAGGAAATACCAATTTCCCCTTCACAACCTGGAGGCTCACCTCTGAACTACACAAGTATGGAACGAATGCAAAGAAGCACAGCAAGGCTTTGAAAACAACAGTGTAGAAACAACTGCCCAAGCCACAGACTCACCTAAAAAAAAAAGAATGTAAACTTAAATGCATGGCTGTGATGGGGGCATACATTTAAAACATGGCGCTAGATCCACATAGATACAAAAGCTCTGAAACGAAAACTTTAGCTTTTATTGGGTCACAGCATGAGCACTGGGATTCAAACCTGCCAAACTAAGCAGTGTGGAAAGTGACTTCTGGAGAATCCAAAGCCTGGCCTCACGAGCTGGAAAGATACTTGCCCAGCAGAGGGTGAGGTAGGGCACCTCTGACTGCCCTCCCTTCAGGTATCTCAGCAAGTGAGCAAACCTTTTGCTGTAGCAGGTCTTTGCCCAAATACTACCACTTCCTCAAGGAATTCTTCCCTGACAGCCCAGGTTAAACTGTGCACTGCTGCTAGATTGACACTGCTGTGCTGTGCTGTGCTCAGTCGCTAAGTCATGTCTGACTCTTTGAGACCCTTTGGGCTGTAGCCCTCCAGGCTCCTCTGCCCATGGGATTTTTCATGCAAGAACACTGGAGTGAGTTGCCACTTCTTTCTGCAGGGGATCTCCCCAGTTCAAGGATGGACCCCACATCTCCTCTGTATCCTACGTTGCAGGCAGATCCTTTACCAATGAGCCACCAGGGAAGCCCTTGGAAACACACAGTAAATTATTAGTATTTTTAAAATAATTACTACTCTAAGCCAGGCTTCAGCAATACATGAACTGTGAAATTCCTGATGTTCAAGCTGGTTTTAAAAAAGGCAGAGGAACCAGAGATCAAAT
>SJYC01122606.1:0-14296 GCA_006408675.1 Madoqua kirkii | reverse complement strand
TAAATTATTAGTATTTTTAAAATAATTACTACTCTAAGCCAGGCTTCAGCAATACATGAACTGTGAAATTCCTGATGTTCAAGCTGGTTTTAAAAAAGGCAGAGGAACCAGAGATCAAATTGCCAGCATCCACTGGATCATAGAAAAAGCAGGAGAGTTCCAGAAAAACATCTATTTCTGCTTTATGAACTATGCCAAAGCTTTTGACTGTGTGGATCACAATAAACTGTGGAAAATTCTGAAAGAGATGGGAATACCAGACCACCTAACCTGCCTCCTGAGAAATCTGTATGCAGGCCAGGAAGCAACAGTTAGAACTGGACATGCAGCAACAAACTGGTTCCAAATAGGAGAAGGAGTACATCAGGGCTGTAGATTGTCACCCTGCTTATTTAACTTCTATGCAGAGTACATCATGAGAAATGCTGGACTGGAAGAAACACAAGCTGGAATCAAGATTGCCAGGAGAAATATCAATAACCTCAGATATGCAGGTGACACCACCCTTATGGCAGAAAGTGAAGAGGAGCTAAAAAGCCTCTTGATGAAAGTGAAAGTGGAGAGTGAAAAAGTTGGCTTAAAGCTCAACATTCAGAAAATGAAGATCATGGCATCTGGTCCCATCACTTCGTGGGAAATAGATGGGGAAACAGCGGAAACAGTGTCAGACTTTATTTTGGGGGGCTCCAAAATCACTGCAGATGGTGACTGCAGCCATGAAATTAAAAGACACTTATTCCTTGGAAGAAAAGTTATGACCAACCTAGATAGCATATTCAAAAGCAGAGACATTACTTTGCCGACTAAGGTCCATCTAGTCAAGGCAATGGTTTGTATGAGTGTGAGAGTTGGACAGTGAAGAAAGCTGAGTGCCGAAGAATTGATGCTTTTGAACTGTGGTGTTGGAGAAGACTCTTGAGAGTCCCTTGGACTGCTAGGCAATCCAACCAGTCCATTCTGAAGATCAGCCCTGGGATTTCTTTGGAAGGAATGATGCTAAAGCTGAAACTCCAATACTTTGGCCACCACATGTGAAGAGTTGACTCATTGGAAAAGACTCTGATGCTGGGAGGGATTGGGGGCAGGAGGAGAAGGGGACGGCCGAGGATGAGATGGCTGGATGGCATCACTGACTGTATGAATGTGAGTCTGAACTGAACTGAACTGATGAGTTGGAAGGAGAGGGTGGTGAAAAGAGAGGTGGAAAGGAGAACCAACCTGCTTTTCTACCAAGTTCTGGGACAGAGCGCTTTCAGGAAGAGGCTAAATTAGAAGCCATCTATGCCTATATTTTTGTACTACTGAGTATGCATTCTCTTTGTTCAGTGGGCCACTTTAAATTTAAACTTTGGAGCCACTGAGATAGCGGCCTGCCAACGAGGTGATGAAAGCAGGTTTGGGGTGAGTAATAACACATGCACAGGCGGCTTCCTGCCTGCCTGCCCCTGCGCTTAAGCCTAAAAGGTTAGGCTGGTTCTAGGTTCCAGGAATCTATCTGTGAACAAAACAGACAAAACCCTTGTCCTTGTGAAGTTGAATTAATTCAGTTCAGTTCAGTTGCTCAGCTGCCATCTATGCCTATATTTTTGTACTACTGAGTATGCATTCTCTTTGTTCAGTGGGCCACTTTAAATTTAAACTTTGGAGCCACTGAGATAGCGGCCTGCCAACGAGGTGATGAAAGCAGGTTTGGGGTGAGTAATAACACATGCACAGGCGGCTTCCTGCCTGCCTGCCCCTGCGCTTAAGCCTAAAAGGTTAGGCTGGTTCTAGGTTCCAGGAATCTATCTGTGAACAAAACAGACAAAACCCTTGTCCTTGTGAAGTTGAATTAATTCAGTTCAGTTCAGTTGCTCAGCCGTGTCCGACTCTTTGCCACCCCATGAACTGCAGCACGCCAGGCCTCCCTGTCCATCACCATCTCCCAGAGTTTACTCAAACTCATGTCCATCGAGTTGGTGACGCCATCCAGCCATCTCACCCTCTGTCATCTCCTTCTTCTCCTGCCCCCAATCCCTCCCAGCATGAGAGCCTTTTCCAATGAGTCAACTCTTCGCATGAGGTGGCCAAAGTACTGGAGTTTCAGCTTTAGCATCAGTCCTTCCAATGAACACCCAGGACTGATCTCCTTTAGAATGGACTGGCTGTATCTCATACACATATAGGAAAAGGGTGTCCCTCACACACCCTGAATCTTACTCTGTCCCTTTCTCAAGGGATACACTCTTCCAGTCCACAAAAGAAAGAGACAATTAGAAATACTGGTACACACTGCCATATTTAAAATGGAAAACCAACAAGGACTTGCTGTATAGCACAGGGAACTCTGCTCAACCCTATGTGCAGCTTGGATGGAAGGGGAGAATGCGACTGAATGAATACATGTATATGTACAGCTGAGTCCCTTTGTTTGTCCACCTGAAACTATCATGACATTGTTAATTGGCCATACCCCAATACAAAATGGCTAGCAAAGAATCTGCCTGCAATGTGGGAGATCTGGGTTCGATCCCGGGATTGGGGAGATTCCCTGGAGAAGGGAAAGGCCATCCCCTCAGGTATTCTAGCCTGGAGAATTCCAGGACTGGACTGTACAGTCCATGAGGTCACAAAGAGGCCTCCCTGTCCATCACCAACCCCAGAGCTTGCTCAAATGCATGTCCATTGAGTCGGTCATGCCATCCAACCATCTCATCCTCTGTCGTCCCCTTCTCCTCCCTCAAACTTTGGGTACCTCTTGACAATCTGCACTTCAAAATGTCTTTCAGTTTAAATTTTCAACAAAAATGCAAAAGAATTTCCATTCTGACTCTCTGCAGGAATGGGATTTTTCAAATACAGAGAGATTAAGATATTGTTGAAAAAGTCAAGTAGACACGATGTAATTCATTAATTAAACAAAGAAGTCAGGATAGAAAGTGTTGGCTGGGAAGGTACATCCATGGTTAAAAGAAGCCAAGACAATGAATGTCATTTTTCAGAGAAAACAGTGTATGAGGGAACGGAATTAATAGATCCAAGTTTCTATCTTAGCCAAATGTCAACATTTGAAGGGTGGGAGAAAGGAGAAGGTCCACAGAAAAAGTTAGAATGAAATGATCAGTGAAGTAGGAGGGAGATCAGAAGGCAGTGTAATGGAGCCAAGGTAGAGAGGTTTTCTTTTTTCCTTTGGAATACTGCATAATAATAATTAGCACTTGAATCATTTTGTATCCCAAAGCCTCAAAGCACTTTGCAGCCTAATCATTTGAATTTTAGAATACCCTTGGCAGGCAGAGAATAATTCAATAGGAAAACTTGGATAAGAAGAAATAAGGTGAGTGGCTTCAAAGTTTACTCAACCTTGGCAATTTCAGGAACTCAAAACCTTGGGGGTAAGAAAGGAAATGTTGACTCTCCTCTAAATTACTGTATATATAATGTTTACACATTCTCAGATTCAGATGATTTCCAGAGCCATAGTTCAGCAGCTGCAGTTTAAAAGCTGTAAATTTAAACATATCAGTGTAACAGGAACTTGTTCTCAGAAACAAAAATCTCAGGGGACACAGAGCGTTCAGGCCTCCCAAGCCCACCCCACCATTGCTGACTTTGTTTTCCACGTGGGGCTTTGTTGAGATGAATCTGCAGCTGAGTCAGGGAATCTTGAACATTTCAAGGGACTATATTAACCTCTTCGGTAAGAGTCTACATTTAAATCAACAGTTACACTGATTTTTTTGCATGGACAAGCTCTATGAATTTTGACACACGTGATCATGTAATGACCCCCACAGTCAGAATATGGAACAGTCTCACTGCAGGTGGATTCTGAGCCACCAGGGAAGCCCAAGAATAGTGGAGTGGGGAGCCTATCCCTTATCCAGGGGATCTTCCCAACCCAGGAATTGAACCGGGGTCTCTTGCATTATAGGCGGATTCTTCACCAACTGAGCTCTCAGGGAAGTCCTGCAGAACAGTCACCTCACCCCTCAAAACATCCTTCACACTCTCCCCTTCAAGTCTACCCCCCACCCAACTCCTGTCTATGGCAGGCACTCATGTGTCCTCCATTGCTATAGCTTTGTCTTTACTAGAATGTAATATAAAGGAATCGTACAGTATGTAGTCTTTCAAGACGTACTTGTTCCCTTTCTCATAATGTCTCTGAAATTCCTCTGTTGTTCCATGCATCTGTTTTGCTGCTTTTAAACGCTGATTGTTTTCCACGGTACAAAAGTACCACAGTTGGCTTATCAATTTGCCACCGAAAGACATTTGTGTTGATTTCACTTTGAGGCCATTATGAATACAGTCTTTATAAACATGTATTTACAAACTTGTGTGAACACACAGTTATATTTTTTGCCTGGGTAAACACCAGCATTCTTTTAAAAGAAACGAGAAGGTTTTCCAGGTCATATGGTAAATGTATAATTTTATAAGAAACTGACCATTTTTTCCAGAATGTCCCTACTATTTTGTACTTTTTCACACTATTTTGCTTCAGCAATGCACAGTTGCCCTGCATAAGCACTAACACTTAATACTGTTTTTATATACATATTTACATAAGATATTCTAATGGGATGTGGCAACTTAGAGTGGTCTGCATTTCTGTAATGGTGAATTATGTTGAACAGCTTACTGTGTGCTCACTTACTATCCATATATCCTCTTTGGCAAAGTGTCCATACATGTTTTCTTCCCATTTTTAATTGGGTCGTTTGCTTTTTCCCCTGTTGATTTTGAGTGCTCTTTGCATACTCTCCATGTAAATCCTTTGTCAGATATTTGCAAAGCAAATATCACCCTTCACCCAGCTCATAGTTTGTCTTTTCATTCAAACTGTCAAAGAACAAAAATTCTAAATGTCTTTTTTTATACTGCTTTTTTTCCCCCTCATTTAGTTTCTTTCTAGAACTACTTATTCTTTACCTCCGTTATTTTCTTGAGGATGTGCCTTCAGACAAAGGTGAGTGTTATAAAGCTAACGTGACCTTCCAGCTCTACTTAAAACAGGGTAGCATGTCTCCTTTGTAAGCCCCATCTACTGAAAGCTTTTCCTGGCAGCTGCTGATGCTATGCTTTCTGATGGCTTTATCTCCTAACTGTTTCAACTGTTTTATGTTATCTGTGTATTTCCCTAGCAGAGAAACAGGGAGTCCTTGTACAAGGTGGATATTTGTGTGAATAATTTAATATTTATTATTCATCTCATGCATTTTCCAAGGCAATATAGCAAGCCTGACAATATTTGAGGGCTGAGTTGCATTCTAACCACAAATAAGATTACGGTAAGTAGGATAAACATTGGAAAATCATTGTTTAGCCAGGAGATCCCAGAAAAGTGATATGGAGTGCTGTGTTATCAATATAGTTTGATATGATTCAAAGGTCAAAATGAAAGAGGATGATCTGAAATTTCAAACCTGGAGTAAAGGCTGTGGAGAAACTCACCTCATTCCTCTGTGTTGAGAGGATGTTAAACATTAGACAGACAAAGGTTAGACATTTGAAATCAATGGAAATCCATCTTGATGATCTTTTTACAATTAAGAAACAACATTATATGTTTAGAGGAAAAAAAAAAGTCAGGAAAATATGTTCGAACAAGAGACAGCTTGGAAAGTGGATGTTTATTAAGTGACAAGATAAAATTAAGTTGAAAACAAGCACAGTCTAACTGGTCTGTTATGACCAGCTGGTCTGTTGGAGATAGCTCCACTGAAAAACTAGAACAGACATGGATCCTATAAGCTGCAGTACCTACAGTGTGTCTTCTGGAGCTTTCTGATGCTAAAGCTGAAACTCCAATACTTTGGCCAACTCATGCGAAGGGTTGACTCATTGGAAAAGACTCTGATGCTGGGAGGGATTGGGGGAAGGAGGAGAAGGGGACGACAGAGGATGAGATGGCTGGGTGGCATCACTGACTCGATGGACGTGAGTCTGAGTGAACTCTGGGAGTTATGACGGACAGGGAGGCCTGGCGTGCAGCAATTCATGGGGTCACAAAGAGTTGGACACGGCTGAGCAACTGAACTGAACGGAATCAACCCCAGCGAAATTTCAAATCTGATTTTTTTATTGCCTTAAGTGTTAAGGAAAAAAAAAATGTCAGGAAGAACGCTGATTTCTACTCGGGGAATTGCAGCTACTGACCTACTGTCATCAGAGGATCACTTTGATATGTAGAAGGATGAAGGGATTTGTACTGATACACCTCCATGCTTAACTCAGCTCCTTTGTGATAAATTGTTAACATTTGCAAAAGGTTCAGAGGACAAGCGTGGGAACATAAACAGAGGAACTCCGATGGTTCAGGAGGAAAATAATGTTCTGAAAGCTGGCACAGTTACTCTCCAATTTAAAATTATAAATTTCCAATCATTCAGTATTACTTTTAATCACACATGTGCACACACACACACACACACACAATATTCAGTTCAGTTCAGTCACTCAGTCGTGTCCAACTCTTTTCAACCCCAAGAACTGCAGCACACCAGGCCTCCCTGGCCATCACCAACTCCCGGAGTCCACCCAGACCCATGTCCATAGAGTCGATGATGCCATCCAACCATCTCATCCTCTGTCATCCCCTTCTCCTCCTGCCCTCAATCTTTCCCAGCATCAGGGTCTTTTCAAATGAGTCAGCTCTCTGCACCAGGTGGCCAAAGTATTGGAGTTTCAGCTTCAACATCAGTCCCTCCAATGAACACCCAGGACTGATCTCCTTTATAATGGACTGGTTGGCTCTCCTTGCAGTCCAAAGGACTCTCAAGAGTCTTCTCAAACACCACAGTTCAAAAGTATCAATTCTTTGGCATTCAGCTTTCTTCACTGTCCAACTCTCACACTCATACATGACCACTGGAAAAACCATAGCCTTGACTAGACGGACCTTTGTTGGCAAAGTAATGTCTCTGCTTTTGAATATGCTGTCTAAGTTGCTCATAACTTTCCTTCCAATGAGCAAGCATCTTTTAATTTCATGGCTGCAATCATCATCTGCAATGATTTTGGAGCCTAGAAGAATAAAGTCAGCCACTCTTTCTACTGTTTCCCCATCTATTTGCCATGAAGTGATGGCATACAATATTACAACTGATAATTAAAATACTGAATTTTTGCCTCAATTTGAAAAAGCCTGGGCAGTTTAAGCTTGCCTGGATTTCTCTTCTTTAAAAAAATAAGATTTTTTAAAAAATATTTCAAATGTATTTTACTATAGAGGAACATAAATAGAATTAATACTTTAAAATGAATGAGGTCTTTACTAACATAATTGAAGGAATATCCACTAATTAAAAAACCCAAGTGTACATAAGTATTCTTAAATTACCAGCAAATTACAAGGTAGCTCAAAAATATTCTCTGCAATTAGTACAGACAATAATATAATAATTTGCATGTTGAAAATAGAAATTTTAAAAACTGACATGTTTTACTGATTAGAAAAGAACAATTTTTCACAAGGGAACTGATTTGCTCATCTACATAATAGTAAATAGAACTTCATGTTTTTGTCATACCAAAAGTATGTTAAAACTATACACTCTGGTTAAGAAAATGGATACAAATATATTAAGCAGTGTCAGTTACTTATAGTCTTCAATAGAGTCAGTTTTTAATCTAACAGATGTCCAGTTCAACAAGGATCCATTAGCCAAGTCCCTGAAACTTGTTTCTTTGTTATTGTTTGAAATTACTAGAATCACCTGAATTTCCAAAATCTGCTCTTCACAAGTATTTGGGATGAGTACCAGTTTCAAAGGCATCGACATTCTGGAGGCATTCGAGGGCAGGGTCCTGGTGTCCAGGCATGTGAGCATGAATTGCAGATGAACATGGTTCCAAAGGGACAGCACAGTGCGCCCTGATCAGGACAACAGGTGACATGCCTTCCCAACAAAAGCTGATGTCAGCCGTCACTGACTTACTCAGGAAAGTCATTTATACGGGAGATGTCTCATGCTCAGTCCTGTCTGACTCTTTGTGACCCCATGGACTATAGCCCTCCAGGCTCCTCCATCCATGGAATTCTCCAGGCAAGAATATGGGGCTGTTTCATTCTCCAGGGGATCTTCCCGACCCAGGGCTCAAAACTGAGACTCCTGCATCGGCAGGTGGGTTCTCTGCCTCTGAGCCAGATGGGGAAGCCTAAAGTCATTTGTGATACTCTCACAGTGCAGGTGTGGTTTCTGAGAATGGATGGCAGAGGACCAGGTGTCCATGACCTACAATCAAACCACTTTTGCTGAGAAGTTCAAGATTTCAGGGTACAATTTAATAACCGAAGAAACAGGAGCACAGCTAAATATGTTTAATGAATAAAAATGGCATGACGCCTTGAATCACAAGCCTCTGAATACAGGTTGGGTGTATGAGAGGTCGGGGATGTCGCGATGAAAAGCCCCAGAAAAGTGTCGTGAAAGGTCCTGGAGGTTGGCCACCGCCCAGATAGGAACCAGAAGCAGACCAAACTTCCGGGAATCAACCCCATGGCCTGGCTCAATCAAGTGCCAATCACCACTACAGCCTGCACTTCCTACCTTATGTGGGAGGACCTGGCTTGAACGCCAACTGGACCATAAACACCGCACCCCCCCTCACCTCCATTCCTCGCAGACTCTCTTTGTTCCCCCTGCTTGCTCACCCCCGGGAGTTCTGCCCCAGAGCGACCGCCCAATAAAGGCCTTTATCAACGGTCCCTAGAGGTGGCTTTCCTTCCCGTGGCGTTTCTTACAGTGTAGTCCTTGACCATCAAAATTTTCCCACTTGAATTATTTTTCAGTGGAAGTACAGAGTCTACAATCCCTTCCTTCAGGGTTGCTCAGCCCCACTTCTGTCCTCCTGCAGCACCTTATGCCTTCACCCCCACTTTCTTTGCTCAACACGGTTAGTAGGTTAGCAGCTTAATGTCAGGGTCTTCTCTCAACCACATTTGTTTTCCTGGCTGTCAGCACAGGCCTGGCACACCCTCCACATTTCAAGGGAGGAATGAATAATTACTAACCAGCAGAAGGATGAGAACACTAAAAAACTATGTGGCTTTGAGAAGTCAGTTAACTTATTTTGGCCTTAAAAAAAAAAAAGAAAGAAAGAAAGTAATGCAGGCAGTCAGGAAAAGAGTACATTCCTGACAGGAAAAGAGTTTTCAGTCACGGAGACCTAGGGCAGTGAGGACCGCTGGCGGATGAGCCAGGGTCGAGCAGGTTTAGACGCCTGCAGACTTGACGCTTTGGCCGCTTCATACCGCGCCAGCCTGTCACACCACCTACACTGAAACCCCCTAAGTGCAGCTCCCGGGTCTCATTTCGACTTTCAGATGAAAGGGGAGCCGGTTTTCCACTCTTTCAGGCGCCGCGCGGGGCACCCATCAGGCCTCGCCAGCTCCACCCGCCGGGCGGAACCGGAAGTCACGGGGCGCGCGGGAAGCCCTGAGGAGACAGCGGGGGTCCCTGAGGAGACAGCGGGCGTCCCTGAGGAGACAGCGGGCGTCCCTGAGGAGACAGCGGGCGTCCCTGAGGAGACAGCGGGCGTCCCTGAGGAGACAGCGGGCGTCCCTGAGGAGACAGCGGGCGTCCCTGAGGAGACAGCGGGCGTCCCTGAGGAGACAGCGGGCGTCCCTGAGGAGACAGCGGGCGTCCCTGAGGAGACAGCGGGCGTCCCTGAGGAGACAGCGGGCGTCCCTGAGGAGACAGCGGGCGTCCCTGAGGAGACAGCGGGCGTCCCTGAGGAGACAGCGGGCGTCCCTGAGGAGACAGCGGGCGTCCCTGAGGAGACAGCGGGCGTCCCTGAGGAGACAGCGGGCGTCCCTGAGGAGACAGCGGGCGTCCCTGAGGAGACAGCGGGCGTCCCTGAGGAGACAGCGGGCGTCCCTGAGGAGACAGCGGGCGTCCCTGAGGAGACAGCGGGCGTCCCTGAGGAGACAGCGGGCGTCCCTGAGGAGACAGCGGGCGTCCCTGAGGAGACAGCGGGCGTCCCTGAGGAGACAGCGGGCGTCCCTGAGGAGACAGCGGGCGTCCCTGAGGAGACAGCGGGCGTCCCTGAGGAGACAGCGGGCGTCCCTGAGGAGACAGCGGGCGTCCCTGAGGAGACAGCGGGCGTCCCTGAGGAGACAGCGGGCGTCCCTGAGGAGACAGCGGGCGTCCCTGAGGAGACAGCGGGCGTCCCTGAGGAGACAGCGGGCGTCCCTGAGGAGACAGCGGGCGTCCCTGAGGAGACAGCGGGCGTCCCTGAGGAGACAGCGGGCGTCCCTGAGGAGACAGCGGGCGTCCCTGAGGAGACAGCGGGCGTCCCTGAGGAGACAGCGGGCGTCCCTGAGGAGACAGCGGGCGTCCCTGAGGAGACAGCGGGCGTCCCTGAGGAGACAGCGGGCGTCCCTGAGGAGACAGCGGGCGTCCCTGAGGAGACAGCGGGCGTCCCTGAGGAGACAGCGGGCGTCCCTGAGGAGACAGCGGGCGTCCCTGAAGGAGACAGCGGGGGTCCCTGAGGAGACAGCGGGGGTCCCTGAAGGAGACAGCGGGGGTCCCTGAGGAGACAGCGGGGGTCCCTGAGGAGACAGCGGGGGTCCCTGAGGAGACAGCGGGGGTCCCTGAGGAGACAGCGGGCGTCCCTGAGGAGACAGCGGGCGTCCCTGAAGGAGCGCCACTGCTCAGCTGACTCGACGGTGGCCTCGTGGGAAACTGCCCCCGTGGGCCTCGCGGCGTGGCTGTGCTCCTCTGAGGGGCTGCGGGGCTGGAGGAAGCTCTCATGAGCACCCGCACCAGCCCTCGCGTGCGGAACCCGCTCAGGAAGCAGGGGAGAAGGGCCAGCGGCCAGGGGCCAGGCCGGCTCTGACGGGACCCCAGCCCCACCCCACAGGCTCTCGGCCTCCCACCTCCCAGACTCGCAGCCGAGCCTCTGCCCTGCCTCTTCGTCACCCTCACCGCTCCTCGGCCCTCGCCATGCAGCCGGCTCGGCCAAAAGAGAAAAGAAATTAGGGAAGTCCTCAGGAGCCGGCTCGGTTTCTCTTCGTGACTCCCTCGCCTACTCCCAGACCCCAGCGGCTCTGTCCAGGGCGAAACCGTCCACCCGGCAGGCCTCTCCTTCATCCGCCTCATACCACGGATCCCAGCTGGCAATGATCGCTGTCCTCGCCCGCCCGTTTCCCGCCCGTGTTCCCTGACTGGCGTGGAAACCGTGAAGAGCCTGGTACATACTAAGTGCTCAGTAAAGAAGAAACAGTGAACAAAATACATCCACATAGAAAGAAGAAAAGCCCAGTAATGGCTCCTATTTAAATTTCTACATTAAAAGAAATACTTCAATATACTCGGTGTTATTATTTTAATATGCCCACAGTATGTGCACGCAAACAGAGAGAAATGCCAGGGTGTAGACAGCGCCTGTAGGGGCAACTGAGCATCATGGCAGGACAAACAGGAAGCGAAAACAAAACTGCAAATCACCAAAGCTACTGGGAGCACATAATATCAATTAGATTATAATTATGTGAACTGGAACCCTTCCAGAACAAGGAGGCTAATCGTCTATGAAGAGCAGCTGACACGATGCAAAGAAAGCAAGCATTTCCAAGTGATACGGGACTCTGCTCTGGATTCTCCATCTGGCGGTAAAATTTCAGGAATAATAATGGAAAGCAGCATAGATGACAGTATCTGACCCTATGCAAAGAATAGTCTACATTATCACCACAAATTTCAGTGAAGAAGTTTCAGTTGTGTTAAAACCTTTTAACAGAGCTAGAACTCTGTCCTATGCACTCCACATAAATAACCCTTTCTTGAACATTCTCATACACAAATATTCATCTGCAACTGAGGTGTAACCTTAAGGTACATTCCCATAATAGGAAATACTACATGGAAGAGTATGTATTTATATATCTATAGTATAAAATTGTGGCCCTCTAGAAAGAGTTCTTGATCACTGACCTTCATCATCAATTACCTCTATTCCAATTCAGTATTAAAACAATGGTACTTTTGGTTAAATTCACAATGACCATTTATTTTTCATGATTAGGCAGTTCATATATATTCAACATTTTTTCCATTCTATAAGCATGCTCATTTTGTCCTGAATTTGATAGACATACCATTGCAAACAATTCCACATTTTGATTTGCATTTTAATTTCATGGTGCTTTTGGACATGCCAAAACTTTGTGTTTGTAAAGACTTACCGACTGATATTCTCCGTTGGATTTTCATTAATTTCATGCTTATAAAGTTATAACCTTTATAAGGTTATTGCAATCAGATAGTCATGTATTTGCTTTCTAGGTGATTAAGCCATCGTTTTTCACAAATCTTTTTCAGCTAATTTCTTGTGCTAATCTAACTTAATTTCTTTTCTCTCAAATGATTAGCTAGTTATCCAAGAAGTGTGCTTAATGAAAACAAACAAAAAAAGCTCTATTCCCTAACTGATTTATAAGTCACTTTATCATACACTAAAACTTGGGGGCATTAGTGGTAAAGAATCCACCTGCCAATGTAAGAGACTCAGGAGACACATGTTCAGCCCCTGGGTTGGGAGGTAACGGGAATTTGCTTGATGGCTCAGGAAACTCAAACAGGGGCTCTATATCAGCCTAGAGGGGTGGGATGGGGCGGGAGATGGGAGGGAGGGTCAAAAGGGAGGGGATATATGTATACCTGTGGCTGATTCATGTTGAGGTTTGACAGAAAACAACACAGTTCTGTAAAGCAATAATCCTTCAATAAATAAATTTTAAAAAAATAATAAGAATTTGAGAGAGTATTAGAAGGGCCTTCCTTTGGAAAATAAACTCACCATCTAACGCAAACACTCTGAGACTCTCCTCTACCCCATGAGTCTAGCCGGTGAAGGCAGGGCATGATCAGATCACAACACTGATTAAGGACTGTCTCTTATACACATCTAGATGTGTATAAGAGACAGCCATGGGGCTGCAAAGAATTGGACATGACTGAGCACATGCACATGCACATACAAGTTTTCAAGTGCTCTGCTCTCAATAAAGATTCTTATCAACTAAAAATGAAAAAAAAAACTAGGATTATAATTTCAAAAAACTGCAAGTTTTCAAGAACAAATTTTTAAAATAAAACTGCATCAGATCCTTTGATATTTTAATTAATGCCCTCAATATGAGAGATAGTCCTACTTAAGGATACATCTTGAATTCATTAAGAATTTTCAATAGTTTTTATTTCTTTTGGATGAGCTGCCATCTTGAACTATTTTGCTACTTATTTTTTGGATTAAAAATCATTGCTAGTACTTTGTGTTTCCGTGTTTTTCTAAGAAGTACTCATTCTAGTGGCATGTGTGTCCTCGTCAATAAACATGAAGTTTATCGTGTTAAATATTGAGACTTCAGGTTATGTAAGTCTCAGGCTTTTGATGTGATCTAGTCCAGATCCATGCTTCATAATCAAAATGCACTATGTGAAGTTTTTATATACCCATATCTTTTGACATCAGTTAGGTAAAATATTTGATGATTTCTCATAGACATCAATCCAACTTTGATTTTTCTATCTCATATGTCTAGCCAATTTATATGAATAGCCTTAAATATTATTGAAGTTCTCAAGAATTTCAATTTAGAGAAAATATGAATCCCTGAAAAGATAGCAATTCAGAAATATGATCACATTTCTGTGCTAGTTTCTAAAGATAAAATTGCAATTATATTGACCAAAGACAAGATGTTGACCCCTAGATAGGTTTCAAAAGTTATATTTATGTTAGTAGCAGAACTATTAGGAAAACTCAATGAAAATGATAGCTATCAACATATTAAGTGTACATACAAAGTGTACATATTAAGTGAAAATAAAAAGTGTACATACAAAGCTGAAACTCAAATACAGTTTTAAAAATTGAACTGCTTCAACTAGATTCCATTGTTACCAGTCCTTTTGAATTAAAAATCATTTTATCCAAACATAAATATTCCCTGATATATACAGTTATAACCATAATTTTTAAACAGGTTTGGTACTACCAATCTCTTCTTTCTTTCTATATATTTTGATTGTTTGTAAGCAACTGTTAGAAATCTTTACAGAAATTTACACATTTGAAATGTCTAACAGTATTTATGATCATAGCACAATTCCTGTAATGTGTTCAGATATCTTTCGATAAGAATTTGTGGAAGAACACTCGATGACATAAATCAAAGCAAGATTCTCTATGACCCACCTCCTAGACTAATGGAAACAAAAACAAAAGTAAACCAGTGGGTCCTGATTAAACTTAAAGGATTTTGCACAGCAAAGGAAACTGTAATCAAGGTAAAAAGACAACC
>SJYC01122605.1:0-32772 GCA_006408675.1 Madoqua kirkii | reverse complement strand
ATGGCTCAGGAAACTCAAACAGGGGCTCTATATCAGCCTAGAGGGGTGGGATGGGGCGGGAGATGGGAGGGAGGGTCAAAAGGGAGGGGATATATGTATACCTGTGGCTGATTCATGTTGAGGTTTGACAGAAAACAACACAGTTCTGTAAAGCAATAATCCTTCAATAAATAAATTTTAAAAAAATAATAAGAATTTGAGAGAGTATTAGAAGGGCCTTCCTTTGGAAAATAAACTCACCATCTAACGCAAACACTCTGAGACTCTCCTCTACCCCATGAGTCTCTCCGGTGAAGGCAGGGCATGATCAGATCACAACACTGATTAAGGACTCATGAAAAACACAGTGGCTTCGGAAGACTGTCTTCCCCAATCCTTGGGTGATTGATATAAGGGAATAGCAGCTCTCAGATGGCTGGATGACATAAATCGATGTTACTGGACAATGGGGAGGAGAAGGAATGAAGATGTGTGGCTGCCTGAGAGGCACCAAGGAGTGAAACAGCCTGAGACAAAAGGTGGCAATTCCTGGCACAACAGAGAAAGCGTGGAGGCAGGGTCGGGGGGGAGGACGCCGAATGGGGAGCATAAAGCGACGGCTTTGAAAGTGCGCTCTGTGGACCGGCAATGTCGGCAACACTTGGACATTTGTGGCCACACCCAGTCACCAAACCAGAAACTTCGGTAAGGACCATTACTGTGTTTTAACAAGCCCTCTCACCTCCTCGTTGGGAACAATGGAGTGAAATATTGTTCCTAAAATGCACTTCTTTTCTTTACAGACATATTAACATTCGTCCATAGAAAAACAACCCACTGCCCTTGGCCTTCCTTACCCCCATCCGTGGATTCGAGCAATCCCAGGCTCTGGTCCGCAGACAGCGAGAACGACTGCACTTCACGTCGGACTGGAGCACCCCTGGGTTTGGGAATCCACAGGACCCTGAAGCCAATCCCCCATGGAGAGACAGGATAACAATACTGATCCTTCAGCTGGAAGGGAGGGAAGGGGGAGAGAAAGAGGGGAGGAAGCAAGCATGGGAAGGAGGCGGAGAGGAAAGCAAAGTTAGCCCGGAATGCTAACTTCCTGGTGGCTCAGACTAAAAGAATCCACCTGCAGTGTGAGAGACACAGGTTTAATCCTTGGGTCAGGAAGATCCTCTGGAGGAGGGAATGGCTACCCACTCCGGTAACTCTTGCCTAGAAAATTGCGTGGGCAGAGGAGCGTGGCACACTACAGTCCATGGGGTCCCAGAGACTCTGATATGACTGAGCAGCTGCTACTTCTGCTGCTGATATGCCTAAAATTTCACCCGTGATCTGGTAATCACAGACCCCGGGTCTCGCCCTCTGGGATCTGGTCCAAGTGACTGGAGCACAGATGCAGACTCTGTCCCAAGAAACAGTAAAAGTGGTTCAGAAGGGCCTCGTGGGCCCCACCTGACAATCAGTGACGAGAGCATCGCTGGGAAGGAAATTATCCCATGGATTGTGTGTTACAGGACAGAGTGTTCAGCATAAAGCAATTTTTTTTCCTTCTGATGTGAACACATCAACACACTAAGATTCCGGCAGGCTGGTGGTATATAATTGTTTACCTCTGTCCCTCTAGGCACCCAAATGAGCCTTTTTATAGGAGCATTTTGTATGTAATTAGTTAACCCAATTTGGAAACCAGCTGCAACATGTCATTCCCCTTACACAGGTGGTTTGTTTTGTAACGTAGATGTGGCATTTGGTTATTCTTTAGCTTCATTGCTATGACTTGTTTACTTGGTGACAACGGTGTATTTTTCATCATTCCACTTGAGGATTTTGATGGCACCAGCAGTGACAAGACTTGATTTCTACCTTGCCATCTCAACAGTGTTTTCACAGACTTGCGTGGAAAATGACATGATCAGCACCCTGCAGGAGGATGACCAGCTCAAAAGCCCTGAGGGATCAACCAGGCAACGTGAGGAGTGGAGCCAGCCGGGGTTCCAGGAGAGTAGGGGAGGATCGTGGTGAGGGGGCCTCCAGCCCCAGAAGCACTGAGCATCGCATATACAACACACACCTGGGGGCAGAGATTTCAGTCTTTGAGAGAGTAGCTCAAGGTACAAACTTATTTGTGAAATGTTGTGTATTTTAAGAACCCAACAAAAGATGTCAGAAGCACTGAGCATCGCATATACAACACACATCTGGGGGCAGAGATTTCAGTCTTTGAGAGAGTAGCTCAAGGTACAAACTTATTTGTGAAATGTTGTGGTATTTTAAGAACCCAACAAAAGATGTCTCCTTACCACAGCTGACTCACAATCTACGTTTCGAACCGCTAACTGACTTTATGTTCTAATTAGGAAATTTAATCGTTGCATCTCTTACTTTTTCTGTGTATAGTCTGTTTCCGTTCTTTGGGAAACTTCCTTTTATCCTCCATAAAAAGATCACTGAAGAAAGCAGTAATCCTTGAGCCATTTTCCTTTGACCCCTACATTTTGTACCCCTTAAGTGTATTTTAGGGAACATTTTCATATGCAAAGCATTTAATCTGCAGAGCCCTGGGAGACAGAGGACTTTATTTTCCTCATGGTGAAGCCACTGGAGCTCAGTTAAATTAGTTTCCGAGGAACCGACTTAGCAAAGAACCGATCTGGGGTTCTAATTACGTGATCACGGTCACAGCTCCTGTATTTGACAGTGTTTCAAGAAGACGTTGTTGAAGTCAGACCTTATTGAAGATCCTGATTTCACCTGAGAGAGTGAACAGGTGAACTCTCTAGCTTGAACTCTGTAAGCCTCAGTACACTCACCAGTAAGAAGGGGAGGATGTATGTTCCACAACGCTGTTATAACACAGCAGATCCCATTTATGAAAGGGCTGGTGCAGCACGTGGAATGTTTTTATTGCTACATGGTCAACATAGATCAAAAACCACTGGATAAATAGTACCTATTGTTTGAGTCATTCATTCATTCTACACTCAAACATGAAGTGTGCCGTGCTGTGTCACTTCAGTCACGTCTGACTCTGCAAAACGACGGCCCGCAGCCCACCAGGCTCCTCTGTCCATGGGATTTTCCAGGCAAGAATACTGGAGTGGGGTGCCATACCCTCCTCCAGAGGCTCTTCCTGATTCAGGAGTGGAACCTGTGTCTCTTATGTCTACTGCTTTGGCAGGTACATTCTGTTTTTAGTTCATCACTGGGATTTGAGTATTCGATCGTGCTTGGCTGTGTACTTCTTCCCTGTGCCTTATCGCTGCGTTCCTACAGCTCCTAAGTGCTCTGTGAAGAGGGCTGACACTCAATAAAATTTTACTCTATTCAACTTAATTTTCTTAAACCTATTTCTGCATCTATAAAACAGGAAGAAAGAAGCCATGTTTATTTCATCACTACCATAAAACCATCCATTGATATTCTAGAATAGGATAAAATATACAAAATATATTTTATGTAGAGTTAATGGAATAACTGTGTTGACATTTGAACTATTATTGATTTATAATGGTTCCTTGAAACACTGTCAGTCACATGACAGCTATGTTTATAACTGCAGTGATTATTAATGTTTTTATATCGTAATTAGAGGAGCTGAGATTCAAACCAGGTTCTAACTCCAAAGCAGCTATTCTTAACTAGCATGATGTAATGATTTTGGTCTACATAACTGAGATTTATAAACTTACATAGTTTGATTTTTTTTAAGTTCCTAATGTTTAACTAGAACAATATAAAGATGGTTCTAGTTAAAATACCATTAAGATACAACAAGACACAAAGAAAACAATATCAGAAAGCTGATAGATTTTGCTAGCCCACAACAAATTTAAAGGGTTTCTAGATGATATAAGAATTAAGAATCATAAGCAAATTTTAAAAGCTCTATGGTTTAGCAGGCAATTCCATCAGAATAAAACTGCTGAGTCATTCTTTGTTATGGTGGAGGGGTGTTCTTTCTATCTTATTTTTGTTGTTGCCATTGTTATTTACACAAGTCATGTCCGCCTCTTTATGACCCTGTGGAGTGTAGCCCTCCTGGCGTCTCTGGACATACTGGAGTGGGTTGCTATGTCCTCCTTCAGGGAATCTTCCCTACCCAGGGATTGAACCTGTGTCTCCTGTGTCTCTTGCATTGGCAGGCGGGGTCTGCAGCACCTGGGGAGCTCTTTCTACCTTTAGTTCAGTTCAGTTCAGTCACTCAGTCGTGTCCAACTCTTTGCAACCCCATGAATCTCAGCACACCAGGCCTCTCTGTCCATCACCAACTCCCGGAGTTCACTCAGACTCACGTCCATACAGTCAGTGATGCCATCCAGCCATCTCATCCTCTGTCGTCCCCTTCTCCTCCTGCCCCCAATCTGTCCCAGCATCAGAGTCTTTTCCAGTGAGTCAACTCTTTGTATGAGGTGGTAAAAGTACTGGAGTTTCAGCTTTAGCATCATTCCTTCCAAAGAAATCCCAGGGCTGATCTCCTTCCAAATGGACTGGTTGGATCTCCTTGCAGTCCAAGGGACTTTCAAGAGTCTTCTCCAACACCACAGTTCAAAAGCATCAATTCTTGGGTGCTCAGCTTTCTTCACAGTCCCACTCTCACATCCATACCTTTCTACCTTAGGTAGACACAAATGACATTCTCCTAAATGTTGGCACTTTACAAGCACTCCTGTTCCTCACAAGAAGGCTCCAGCCCCCTGAAAGAGAATATATCCCAAACTTCTCAGCCTCTGCCAAAGGGAGAAATACCTAACATCTCAAACTATTGTTAAATTGGACAAAGAAACCACCTCTGAGTTTTGACTTAACCACTTTTCAGTAATGTCTACATAGACAACCTGTGAAATTATAATTTCTCTATCATGATCAAAAGATAACCTCAGGTATTCTAAAATTGCATCATCAATTTCCTAAAACAAATATTTTATACCTGTATGTATGTGCTGAGCTGGAGGCAGAAAATACAGACCGTTCTAGAGAAGCAGATGATTTGCTTTTGTAAGGCACGCTTGATTGGAAGCTCTCGTGGGGACTTCCGCAGTGACTGCTGGTCACTGAATTTTAAGATGCTGAATTCATTAGGGGTAAACATCATTTAATCTGTTACACTCAGAATGTTTTATATAAATTAAAGTCATCCAATTTCCAAACTCCTGACAGCATAGCAACCACTGTCTGGGGGATGTACCTACTCAGTGACATATACAGCATATGCCAAAAATGCTTTGAGATAAGCTCGAATAATAAAAATCTAAAAATATACAAGTTTGACTACATTGTCTAATTCATATGACAGGAGATTCTGATTAAGGGCCCATGAAAGCCTGTGACATTCTTTTAATAAAGACAATTTCAATAACACTCCATTAGGGTTTCCCCCTGTTAAATTAACTTCACAGACTTCTAATGGATTTCTTAATTAGACTTGTTATTAATAAGAATATTAAATAAATTAAAAACAACCCTGACAGCCACTTATAATAAACAACAAAAAGTGAAAAGCAAGATTTATGTTCCTTATTTCTCTCCACCCAATTCAAAGCTTTTAATAATGTTACAAATTCACTGCAATTAATTATTAGACTGTCAAAGAATAAAAAGCTAGGATAGCATGCGCCTGTCTGAAGGAGATTTTGTTGCTGTTTCAGAGACAGGCTGGTTCCTGGAGTTGCTGTTCTGGCCTTTCATGAAGAGGCTGCTTCAGCTTGGACGGCCCTTTGTCCTGTAACTGGGTTATGGCTTCAGGATATTAATTTAGTACGTCTGCATCTGCAGAAGGAGCCTTCCTCCTCCTCTATTTTCCAGAGCAAAAGAAGCATTTAGGCAGAAGAGAGAAGAGCTTTAATTCCAAACTCAAGACATCCGAATGACCGATCTCTTGGCAAAGAGAAATGGTGGGGGTGGACAGAGAGAGATGGAAAGAGAAAGCAAGATTTATCTTCTCTGCAGACCACACCATAACCCTGTATTTTCATCATATATAGCCTGAAAACCGTACTAGGTACTGTGCATCTTTATTTCAGGGATACGCTCATGGAATTTGCGGCAATAGACGCGAATGTTACAGAAAAACACTAGGGGATCTCACCAAAGTGAATGACCAGATGGTGAAGAGTTCTTCAGAGAGTGTCTCCAAATTCCAGCCCACAGCTTTTAACAATAGTAACGTGATAGCCTTCAAGTACAAATGTGGAACAGCAGACAAAGCAAGGAAGGTGTTAAGTGTCTTCCCAGGATGAAGGAGAGAAGCAGACTCTGCCAGCCAGTTCACAGGCCCTCCCGCCCTGCAAGGCTTCCCGCCTCCATGGGTTTCACCAGCGCAGCTCAAAGAACTAACTGTGTGCCCGGCTTGCCGTGTTCCTTCTCCCTCAGCACGAACTCAGAAGGAACCTTTGAAAGCCGAGAATAAGGACACCCCAGAAAAGCGACTGTAAAGTACATCTCTATATATCAAGTGCTTGTTTTTATCCTTGGCAACTATATATGCTTGAATGAAGAAGGAATAAAAAAAAATCTAATGTGAAGGCAGAGTTTGGGGATGGCCTTGAGTGGCCAAGCCAATGTCATTTACCAAACTCTTGGGACTAGGGAGCATGAATGACCTCACTTTCTCCTCCCATGAGCATGAGAAGGAAGTCTTAGCTGTCACCCTTCTGGTTACGATGTATGGAATTTTGCCACCGCCTTGGAGACAAATTAGGAACCGTACTACATTAGCAGCTAGTACATTATTCAAAATCCAAAGATCCTGTTTTTTTTTTAATGAAATACTTTAGACTGGTTTATCAACTCTATAGCTAAACTGAAAATATCTACTTGAGTGCAGTTACAGACATTAGCTATGCCATGCTATGCCATATACACAGCCATGCCATGACTGAGATAACAGAGTCCAGGCAAGTCTGTTTATTCATTCAGCTAACATGCGTGTGAGACATACGACAAATCCAGAGTTTCCTCCCCCTTGTAGCACCTCCTCCCAAGGAGTTAATGGTGAGAGTGGACACAGCAAGAGTTAGACTATGCTGTGCAGACTTGTGTGGATTAGAGAAGATTCCAGTTTTCCTCCACACTCCACAGGGCATGTGGTCTGGATCTGGAGGGCTGGCCTCCAGAGGTGGTGATGTCTGATCAGTATTCTGAAGGATACTGAGCAAGGCAGTGAGGGGTGGAGGGGCCTCTGCAGTCTGGGCGGGTGGCATGGCCAGCTCCTGTGCTGTGACAGGGCTCAGGAGTGCCCACTGGGGGCAGAGCCCTGGTGCCCAGCCTCCCGCGTGAACACTACTCGGGGTGCATCAGGCCGATCACTGTTAGTATGGCAGAAGCCTCTGCTGTGTGCATGCCAGTATCCGTTACTAGCAATGCCAAGCAGCCCCTTGCTTCCATCGGGAAAGGTAGGGTTGGATGGAATTCTAAATCTTGCTAGGCTTTCAAAAGAATGTCGACTCTGTTTAGAGCTTGTCTTCATTATTTGCTTCCCTGATGTCTCAGGGTAAAGAATCCGCCTGCAATGCAGGAGACCTGGGTTCGATCCCTGGGTTGGCAAGATCCCCTGGAGAAGGAAACGGCAGCCCACTCCAGTATTCTGGCCCGGAGAATCCCATGGACAGAGGAGCCCGACAGGCTACCGTCACGGGGTGGCAAAGAGTCGGACAGGACTGAGCGACTTTCACTCACTGACAAGAATTACTGACTGCCAAAAGGGGCGAGATGAGCCAGTGTAGACGAAGAGGCTGGGCCCTGGGATCAGATATCAGGACTTCCTGAATTGCTCACGACAGATGTGAGTTCCTGGGCAAGTCCCTCAGCTGTATTAGGGGTCGAGAACGAAGTGCAGGCTGAGCAGTTGGAGACAGATCTGACTGCGGTGGTGACTGCGTGACAGCCCCAGTCCTTTAAACACGAGCACACACTTCCCTCGGAGCACAGGACAGGACCACCCACCCTTGTCTAGCGCAATCAGGGCAAGCTTCCCTGGGGAGGTGATGTATGGGCTGAGACTGGAGGCTGTGAACAGGAGGGCGAGCGTGGAGGCTGCGAGAGAAAGCAGAGCACAGGAGGGAAGGTAACACAAAGGGCAGTTTGCTCTGTTTTTTTTTTTTTTTTTTTTTTGATTGGAAAAGTCTTGCTATTAGGATCCAAAGTATGGGCAAGACTGAAAATCATCAAAGTTAAAGTAAGTTGAATTAGTAACAATTAATAATTGTGTGAAGAAGCTGAATAAATACTTCTCCAAGAAATGTATACAAATGAATAGTCAATAAGCTGATTAAAAATAAAAAGATGCTTGCTATTGTATTATTAGAGAACTGCAGGTTGAACCCAGAGTGAGACATTGTCTCATGCTCCCTGGGGAGGCTGCAGAGAAGTCCTTGCACGCTGCTGCTGGGGGCGAAAAATGGCACAGCCCCCTGGGGACCCAGCCCTGCAGTCCCTCACTTGTTTAAACAGAATCGCCACTTCAGCCAGCAATTTTTTCCTGGGTACACATGTTAAGGGACGTGTAACAGTTATGCAGACAAGAAACTGTTACACGCACATTCACAGAAGAACCGTTTACGAGCTGAACGACAGGAACCACCCAAACACCTGTCCAAGGATGAATGCTGAAACAAACCGTCCTTTATCCATATCAGCTCAGTTCAGGCCAGTCGCTCAGTCGTGTCTGACTCTCTGCGACCGCATGAATCGCAGCACCCGAGGCCTCCTTGTCCATCCCCATCTCCCAGAGTTCACTCAAACTCACGTCCATCAAGTCGATGATGCCATCCAGCCATCTCATCCTCAGTCGTCCCCTTCTCCTCCTGCCCCCAATCCCTTCCAGCATCAGAGTCTTTTCCAATGAGCCAACTCTTCGCATGAGGTGGCCAAAGTACTGGAGTTTCAGCTTTAGCATCAGGCCTTCCAAAGAACACCCAGGGCTGATTTACTTTAGAATGGACTGGTTGGATCTCCTTGCATGAAGGAATATTATTCAGCAGTGAATGGACAGGTTGGATCTCCTTGCATGAAGGAATATTATTCAGCAGTGAAAAGATGTCCTGATACAAACACTAATATAGGTAACCTTGGAAACACTGTGCTAAGTAAAAGAAGGCAGTCAGAGGCCACACGTTTTATGACTCCATTTATACAAAATGTCTGGAGTGGATAAACCTGCAGACAGAGAAAGGAGCTTAGTGGCTACCTGGGGCTGAGTGGGGTAGTCTGAAGTATCAGGACAGATGGGTAATGACTACAGGATGGAGGCTTCCCTTTCAGTGACGAAAATGTGCTAAAGTTAACTGTGATTATGACTGCCCAGTTTTGAACCTATGCTTAAGTGAAGTGAAGTCACTCAGTCCTGCCTGACTCTTTGCGACCCCATGGACTGTCGCCTACTCGGCTCTTCTGTTCATGGGATTTTCCAGGCAACAGGACTGGAGTGGATTGCCATTTCCTTCTAGAGCCCATTAAACTGTGTACTTTAAATGGGTGTATTGTATGGTATGTGAATTATGCATGTATAAAGTTGGTTTTTTGAAAAAATAGTAACTGAATTAGACTTGGTCAAAAAGTGTTTTCACTTTGGAAAAGAAGCAAACTTCACTGTTATTTCCTCTCAGCCAAATCCATTTCCTTATTTTACACGAGGTTTAGCATGACGTCCAAGGACATGGTTTTTCATCAATATACAATATTAGCTGAAAATAAAATTAAAGCAACATTCAAGTTATTCTTTACATATAGTTGTTAGATAATTCCATAAAAATTTTCACAAAATTTAAAAATAAGAGTCAAATTATTCGCTTACAGTTTTTCTTAGAAAAACAGACTTTTGGCCTCTGAGGGAGAGGGAGAGGGTGGGATGATTTGGGAGAATGGCACTGAAACATGTATACTATCATATAAAAAAAGAAAGAAAATGTGCTAAATATTGCACTTTGGGATTATTAAAATGATGCTATTGTTTATCATTTTAGCTCCTATTTAGAAAACACTAGAGGCCATGGCGTTTAGAGAGCTCATATTCTGTGATAATTTATCCAAAGTCTCTAATCCCCTCATCTGTCACGATCCCCTTTCTCCTCACAGTTTTTAGTAATCTCTGATCTAGCCTATCATCTTGGTTACACCTTAAGTCTCTCATCTCTGTTTTCTAAAGAGCCAGGTTGATTCACCCAGTTAGAGACACCAGTTGAAGTCATCCGCATACATGCAGATCAGAACTCTTTAGCAGACTTCATGAATGTCAAACGTGAACTTGCTGTCGTTGACAGAGTGGGCTGCACACTAGACGCGTATGCAGTTATTGTACGGCTACAGCATTCACATTAAACAGGATTATCACTAAGCTGGTGCACTTTGAAACATGAAACAAACATTGTTATTTCTCAGAGTAAATTCTGTTCCTAAATTCAGAACAAACAGTTCCTGTAACAGACACCAAATTGAATCAAGGAAACTCCAGGGGCATTGAGCTCTAAAACCTAATGGTAAAAGCTGCATTATCCGCAACGATTCCATCCCAGCTCACTGTGTTTAAGATAGCGGGAACCACAAAATCAAAACCGTATATTGCAGATCCGAGTGCATTTACCAAGATCCACTCATGGGGAAAATGACCCAGGTATGCCCTCTACCTTTTATATGAAACGGCAAGTATAATGCAGTCAACTGTCAGAGACCTTTGCTTACTAGATATCTCCCTAAAGAAACAAAAATCTACCCCCTATACGCATGTGTGTGTGTATATATATATATACAACAAGTTTATATATACTGTTTTTATGTAACAAGTTTTAGAGTTCTCAACTTCAGTTAGAAGTGAAATAGTGGAAATATAGTGGCAATTTAAAGTGCTCAATATCTAAGGATGACGAAATATTTGTATTGTCAATACCTATGGCCAAAGTGTTTTCTGTTTGTTATTTTTCTTCAGCTTAACAGCAGGCGGTGTTTCTAGTCAGCGAATAAAGTCAAAATATAAACAAAGTATCCTGATACTCAAACATATCAGAATGCATCCTTCTGCTAGCATTAGTGAATCAGAATGTGCAAACATGCTAATAGCAAGCTATACATAGAGCAAATGAAATTATGGAAAATCATTCTAAGCAAGCCGTCTAAAAGCAGGCCACTAACATAAGGGAGGTGAGCTGACACCTGGTTTTAGGGAGAAGAAAGTGAAAGAAAGCGAAGTCGCTCAGTCGTGTCCGACTCTTTGCGGCCCCCTGGACTGTAGCCTACCAGGCTGCTCTGTCCATGGGATTTTCCAGGCAATAGTCCTGGAGTGGATTGCCATTTACTTCTCCAGGGAATCCTCCCAATCCAGGGATTGAACCTGGGTCTCCCGCATCGTTGACACATGCTTTACCGTCTAAGCCACCAGGGAAGTCCAGGGCCCTCAAATCTGCGAATGCAGTTCCTGAGGCAGTCAGAGGATGTGATTTTACCCGATCTTTCAGTTAGAAAGGATTTGGCATTCGTGACGTTACTTTAATATGCTCTGTATTCCCAGTTTACAGACTTCTTTACTTCAAATGAGTCTAGCTGTAAATGAGAATAGATGTTTTAACTATCCAAAATGAAGAAAAACAGCAATTTTCCTCACAATTTCCCACTGTAATAAACAAAAATATCTCAAAGGCAAAACAGAACATGAGCAATTTCCAAAGTCAGAACTCCAGTTTCTTCTAAGCCATTTTGCCACTGCACCGAGACAAATCAGGTCTGAAGACAGCATTTCGGTCAAACCGGCCAGAAAGCCGTGCGGCTCCACCTGCAGAGACCACCGCAGGAAACCCGCTCCCACCGCTGCCTCCGTGTACAGGTCTGGCCCCTTCCCCTCCACAGAGGAGCCTGCTGCTGACCCCCGCCCCGGGGGAGACTGGAGCCCTGCGCGCCAGAGCGGAGAGGCAGACGAGAGACTCCTCATAAACATTCCGGAGCATTCACTGCGTGCCAGAAGCTTCCTGTGGAGCCAGACAGAGCCAGAGGTGAACTAACGGATTTCCGGCCCGCTCCAGGGGACGGACCTGGGACACAGGGCGACCACACGTGAGCAGCGTGCCCTGGCAGACTGTGCCGGGTTGCTCTGGGTCAAGCTGTGACCCTCCCTGCAGACACAGAGAGGTCCTATCTCCCAGGACCGCCCCTAAGCATGCTCTTATTTGGAAACGGAGCCTTTGCAGATGGAGTCAGGTTAAGAGGAGGTCATTCCCGTCCAATCCTACTAAACCTTAATCCAGGGAGACTGGTCTCCTCCTTAGAAGGGAGAGATACAGAGGCAGATTTGCATGGAGGCAAGATGCTGCGAGATGCAGGCAGAACGCTCTGAGCTGCCGGATAAAGAGAAGGGGCGATGCTTCTCTCAGCCAAGGGGCGCCAAGCGTTGCCAGCCATGCCAGAAGCCAGGGGAGGGGCAGGGCCCAGACTCTCCCCGCGGAGAACGCGGTCCTGCCGACACTGGTTCCACACGACCAGCTTCCGGGGACGAAGGCAGAGGCCTCTGCTGTTGCAGGCAGCACAGTCGGAGGTGCTCTGAGGCCCCGGGAGACCCCAGGCTGCGGGAGATCCCGATGGGGACTGGAGCTGATCTCAGGAGGAGGGAGCAGGGAGGCCAGGAAAGGCTCCCTGAAAATGTGATGTGGGAGTCTGAGGCCTGAAGAGCAGGGGGGAGCAGATAACGGAGCTGGGGGTCAGGCGTGTTTCCAGACACGAGCCAGCGCGGCGCGAAGGCTGTGGAAGCCCAGGCGTCTGATGCGCTGCGGCTGGGAGGAGGGTGCAATGACACCCAGAGCCCGCCGGGGAAGGAGGCAGGCAGGCCAGCCAGCAGGGAGTAAAGGCCCCAAAGGCTGAGGAACAAAAGCATTCGGCAGGCTCTGTCTGAGCAGGAGACAGGCTCCACGGCTCCCTCTCCCTGCGCATCTGTCACCCTGGAACGTATCCAGCATTGGCGCCTGCAAGGAGGCAAGTGTTGGTCACTCAGGCCTGTCTGACTCTGTGACCCCACGGACTGCAGTCAGCCAGGCTCCAGTGTCCATGGGATTCTCCAGGCAAAAATACTGAGTGAGTTGCCATGCCCTCCTCCAGGGGATCTTCCCCACCCAGGGATCGAACTCAGGTCTCTGGCTTTCGAGGCAGCTTCCTTATTGTCTGAGCCACCAGGGAAGCCCCTTGGCCCCTAGAGATACCCTTAATAACTAGTGTGCCCAACAGCAGACCTTCTTTCCAATAGCAGATGCCATTCTGGAAAGGACCATGCGGCAATTCTGCAGGCCTCCGTTCGCCAAATAAAAGCAGGCATGTCCTGGACACTGAGGTGTCAGTGCATCTGAGAACAATTCCCAGCTTGCTCCTGGAGACCTCACAGGGGGCTGGAGCTGGTGGGCCTCACTTCTTCCCAGGGAGTCAGAGCCAACCACCAGCATCACTTGTAAACTCTCACCAGCCTCTGGGGCCGCGGGGCCACCATGCCACTGTGAGTCAAGGCCGTGGTGATTTGTCGTCTTCCTCTCTGCAGGCTGGTATTGGGGAAGGCTGCCACTTGAAATTGGAGCTTTTAATAAACAGCCCGCCGTGTTCGTCCACCAGCAAGAGCAGTCAATGGCAAGCACAAATCTGCCTTGTTATGGCCTCCCAGCCTTCCCTAACACAGGTTTGCCCAGAAACATCGCTCACACACTTCTTTTTAATTGACCTCATGGGGGTTGCATGTCCAGATCGTAATAGCCTGAATTATTTCATTTTCAGCTAGGATCAGCCGTCCTAAAACCACTTTCATTTGTGCATTCATGTTCTATGTTGACCTTTTTACTTGCACCTCCAGGGGGCAAAAAAACCTGGAACACTGAACCAGGTTCAGTTCAAGGTGGCTGCAACCTTGAGCACTGCAAATACAAACCAATAATGCTTCGCTACAGTTAAGCTTAATTATTTTGTTATTGCTTCTATTTCCCATTCTCTTGGCTGTGTTCAACCTAACCACCCAGGCTTGCTATGCCTTAAAAAAAATCCTCTAAAGACCAATATTGAACTAAAAAGAAAAAGAAAGCTAGATAAACAAAATCCCACTGAAATAGAATATAGAGCTACCTGCAGTAGAAAATAAGAATTTTGTCAAATATATCAATCAATACAAGTGTAAGAAAAAAACAGAAATGTTGTGATGGATGATATCCAGGAAATATATAACGCATAAAATATAGGTATTGAAACTGACATCTCTCTTTCCACTCCCCCTCTTCCAAGTACCACTTTCCTGGCTGCTGCCAAGTCGCTCAGTCGTATCCGACTCTGTGCGACCCCGTAGACGGCAGCCCACCAGGCTTCCCCGTCCCTGGGATTCTCCAGGCAAGAACACTGCAGTGGGTCGCCATTTCCTTCTCCAATGCATGAAAGTGAAAAGGGAAAGTGAAGTCGCTCAGTCGTGTCCGATCCTCCGCAACCCCATGGACTGCAGCCCACCAGGCTCCTCCGCCCATGGGATTTTCCAGGCAAGAGTGCTGGAGTGGGTGCCGTTGCCTTCTCCACTTCCCTGGCTACCTGATATCATATTTGTCACTTTATGGTATAGGAAGGAAATATGGCAGAGTGATTTGCAGAAAAAATGCTCGCAGGCCTGATTTCCTAAATCCAACTCAAACACTCACTGTGTGGCCATCACTAAGGCATTCCAGCTTTCTCATCATCTTGAAGTGAAGTGAAGGGAAGTCACTCAGTCGTGTCCGAGCCTCTGTGACACCATGGACTGTAGCCCACAGGCTCCTCCAGCCATGGGATTCTCCAGGAAAGAATACTGGAGTGGGCTGCCATTTCCTTCTCCAGGGGATCTTCCCAACCCAGGGATCAAACCCAGGTCTCCTGCATTGCAGACAGACGCTTTACTGTCTGAGCCACCAGGGAAGCCTACCTCATTTGCAAGTGGGGATAACAATACTTACCAAAATTAGAAAATAAAATGGCAAAAATATATGTTTCTAATCTTGTTCTTTGGGGCCTCACACTTGCGAGAATGTCCCATAAATGGAGGTCATTAGTAATACTCAGAGCTTCCCTCATGGCTCAGTTGGCAAAGAATTCACATGCAATGCAGGAGACCCTGGTTCCATTCCTGGGTTGGGAAGATCCCTTGGAGAAGGCATAGGCTACCCACTCCAGTACTCTTGGGCTTCCCTTGTGGTTCAGCTGGTAAAGAATCCACGTGCAAGGTAGGAGACCTGGGTTCGATCCCTGGGTTGGGGATCTTCCCTGAAGAAGGGAAAGGCTACCCACTCTAGTATTCTGGCCTGGAGAATTCCATGGACTGTATGGCCCTTGGGGGCAGAAAGAGTCGCACACGACTGAGCGACTTTCACTTTCAATAATACTCATAAAGAGAACATGCACTGTAAACTGTACTTTTATGACATCAGAAAAAAACACACATATATAATAATCTGGTATACTATAGTTATGTGACTTAAAAGGGCAGGGTCATGAAAGAGTTGTTATTACTGTTTTCCTTGTAGGGAAACACTCTACTGAAACTGAAATCCAGAAAAGGGGAATTCTATTCTGAAATTCCATATTTTTCCATTTTCTAACATGTATTAGAATGACATGTTTCAAAATTTTGTAATTAAAGAGTCTATAATAGATACCATCTGTGGGTTACTGATTTTTTAAAAAATCTGTTGTTTAATAATAATGTAACTATGATTATTTTGTGTTTGCCATTAGTCAGGTCATGTGAAAAGCATTTTACACAAGTCCACTAATTAATCCTCACTGCAGCGAGGTCAGCAGCCATCGTTATCCCCATTTTACAGATGAGGTAACTGAGGTGAGATTTGTCAGTGCAACACAGGGTGCAAAGGGCAGCTCCGGGCTTAAGCTGCAGGTTGGTGGCTGCAGAGCCCACGTTCCCGACCCACCCACACTGCCCCTCCCTACAACTCACCCTTGGTCTTCAACACTGGGGACCACAGGGGAGTGAGTCCATCTAGGGGGTGACATGGATTTTAGTGAAGTGAAGTGGCTCAGTCCTGTCTGACTCTTTGTGACCCCGTGGACTGTGGCCTACCAGGCTTCTCAGTCCATGGGATTTTCCAGGCAAGAGTACCGGAGTGGGTTGCCACTTCCTTTTAACAGAGCAGTAAAGGCATGCTTGTGTTAATATTAAACTGATATTATTGATCAAGTCTAAAATCCAGCAAGGCCATTAGTGAAACAAAATGATATTTAGAAAACCCAGATAGAAGAGCTGCGTCTGCAAGACCACGGGTGGTAGGACAAGGGATCACAGAAGAAAAGGCTATTAACCTAGAAGAAACAGTGGAGACACCGTCCTGATTTGTTGGCACTGTCTACAAATCCCTCCACCGTCCTGACGGCCGATCTCTGTCATCCATCTAAGGGAGGCACCACCCGCCCTTAAAGGAGTCTCCAGCACCCTGGAGGAGAGGGGACGACAGAGGACGAGAGGGCTGGATGGCATCACCGACTCAATGGACATGAGTCTGAGTAAACTCCAGGAGCTGCTGATGGACAGGGAGGCCTGCCGTGCTGCAGTCCGTGGGGTGGCAAAGAGCCAGATACGACTGAGCGACTGAACTGAACTGAACTGATGTGTTATCTCCATATATTCATTTATATATATATAACAACCATATACTATGTAAATATATTTATACATTGTAAATTATTGTTTATATATAATGTATGCATATATGTGTGCATGCTATAAATACATATTATGATACACAATATGTAATAGATATATTTTATACTTGTTTTCAAGACTCAAAATATGACTATATAGCTATTTAACTAAATACATATATTTGTGTTAGCAAACATATCAGGAAAACATACAGATCATTTAATAGAATCTCCTCCTTTACAGAAGAGAATTTAGTGATTTTAAATGCTTCCACAAAAGATACAACCTATGGACATAAACTGGGCTCATCTGTGGGAGTTTCCATCTTGTAAACAGAAAACATTGGGAATATCACTTAAAGATGCAGAAAAATTATTCCCAACTTCAGCCCTGCTCCATTACACAAATTTCAGGGAACTACTATATATATATATATATATATATATATATATATATATATTCAAAATGAATGTACGAAAAGAAAGAACATGTGAAAAAGATGGATAATTATGTTATAGCCTGCCAGTTTTCAGACTGTACTTTAATCTTGAGGGTATTTAGAATATTTTTAAAGCATTACATCATATTTTCAGAAAGTAAAAGATTCATGTTTTACCAGTGATTTGTGCGTGTGCGTTAAGTCACTTTAGTCATGTCCGAATCTTTGTGACCCCATGGACTGTAGCCCACCAGGCTCCTCTGTCCATGGAGATTCTCCAGGCAAGAATATTGGGGTGGGTTGCCATTCCCTGCTCCAGGGGATCTTCCCAACCCAGGGATCTAACCTGCATTTCTTGCCTCCTGCACTGACAAGCGGGTTCTTAACCACTAGCGCCACCTGGGAAACCTGAATGAGTTAAACAGGCATTTAATGACTTGTCCTTCGCTTACAGACACCTTACTGATACACTTGAGCGAACAATGTCACCAAAGTTATCCCACATGGAGGCCTTCTCAACTCTGCTTCGTTTATAAGAAAGAAGGGTCACCCTGTGGCTCTGACAGCCTGATTCTAAACCGATCCTGCCCCAGTTCTCACCGCCCGGGGGTCCACGCCTGCTTAAAGGGCACGTCCACGACCTGACCAAGCCAGAAAGTGGAGGCCTCTGGCCTCAGCAGCCCCCCTGACCCCCTCCCTGGTCACCCGCCACATGCCTCAGTGTCCTAGTCTGTAACTGGAGATGCTCCTATGACCTCACAGAGGTGGGGATGGCAGGGGACGTTACAGATGGCACCCGGCACGGTGCGGGGCCTTCTGATAGATGGCAGGGGGTCTGAGCCGAGCCCAGAGGAGTCAGAATTCAGTGCAGCTCCAGGCTGCATCAGAAGGAAGCTGAGTTTCCAGCTTTCTGTAGATTGCTTGCGAGAACAGAACTGTGTCTGGTCTTTTGTCCAGGGGAAAAGGCCACAAGGGAAAACTAAAAATACTTCGGGGGGAGTATCTGGTGAGTCCTGAGGCTTTGCAACTTCAGACAGGGAGTGGGGAAGGTCAGGGCCAAGCGCACCAGTTCCCCCCAGTGCAGACCAGTGAGTGCCCGCAGCCCAGGGAGGGCTGAGGGAAGGCAGGGCGGTTGGAACCTCTGCAGCCTGAGGACCCCAGGGCCTCCCCGTTGGCTCTCGTCAAACTGGATGCTTCACTGACACACGTTCTGACCCCAGAGCTTGCCGGCTCTCCTCCTCTCTAACAGCTGCTGCTCCTGGCTCCCCAGCCCCGCTCGCTGCCCGCAGTTTTGTATCCTGTCTTTGTGACTCCCTCTCCAGCCGCCACCCAGGCATTGTGATGAATATGCCATTCCTTCTGTGGAGGGCAGGTCTTCTCCAGGCAGAATGCACCATCAGGCTGGTCCACAGGGCTGGGTGTGGCATGCCAGGCGCCCGTGGGGAGGATGCTAAGAAGGGAGGAACCAAGACCGCAGAAGAAGCATCTGCCGGGCTCTGCAGGCAGGCCGGGCCCCAGGGAGGCGCAGAGAGACCCCAACCACCCCGGAGGTGCTGCTCAGAGAGGCTTCCCTCCTCCTACACGTGACAGGTAAAAGAGACCACGTCGAGCTGTGGAACCCCGCTTTGACTCCAGGGATTATCGCAGCTCTCTCATGATTCTAGTTGGCAGCAACCAACAGAATCCAATCCATCATTTGGCGGGCTGCTTAATTATCCTGGGATCCATCCCCTGCCCCAACCATCAGAATAGGCGCTGGAACGGGATCATACAGACTCCTTCATGCAAATTATCCCCAACGTTTGTTTTGTGAGAGGAGGAGAAAAACGTTTGATTATAGTATAACAGATTTGGGCCACTCTCGGGAAACCCAAATCCACTTTGGACAACAATCATTTGCTTTTCTCTACTTGCTCGCGTTGCCTCATTGTTAACCAGCGCATCATTCATTAGGTATGCCCCCGAAGAATAATGAAAATAATCATGAATAACAGGGGGAAACCTATTTGAATTAGGAAATCAGCAGGCTTTATAGAGCAAATTTAGAAGAACTTCAGTTTTACTGCCTGCAACGGTGTAAGGTTATATAAAGACCGCTGTTGTTGTTCAGTGGCTAAGTCATGGCTGACTCAGTAGCTAGCAGAACATATGGTCCATTAGAAACAGTACAGATCTCTTTCTGTGTGTTTGTTTTATTGTAGCAAAAAGCACATGACTTGAGATCTGTCCTCTTAACAAATTTTTCATTGTACACGCCAGTATTGTTAACTATAGCCATGGTCTTGTGCAGTGGACTCGAGTTTCTTCCTTTACAGAACCAAAATCCACGTTCCCCACCCCCCAACCCCGGCAAGCACCCACCTCTCTCCTTTCTGTTTCAATGAGTCCGACTACTTTAGATACAGCATGTCAGTAGTAAAATCATGCAGTGTTTGTCTTCTAATGACTGGCTTATTTCCCTTTCCTATGTCCTCAAAGTTCATCCCCACTGTGGCGTGTAGCAGGATGCCCTTCTTTTTAAGGCTGAACGATGTTCCGCTATATGTATGTACCAGTTTCCTTTCTGTCAAGGGACACTTAGGTTGTTCCCACATCTTGGCTATTGGGAGCCATGCTGCAGTGAACATGGGGTGCAGACATCCCTTCAAGATCCTGATTTTAATCCTTTTGAATATGTATTATACACTGAGAAGTAGGGCTGCTGGATCATACAGTTCAGTTCAGTTCATTCGCTCATTCGTGTCTGACTCTTTGCGACTCCATGAATCGCAGCACGTGAGGCCTCCCTGTCCATCACCAACTCCCGGAGTTCACTCAGACTCAGGTCTGAGTTGGTGATGCTAGCTAGTCATCTCATCCTCTGTCGTCCCCTTCTCCTCCTGCCCTCAATCCCTCCCAGCATCAGAGTCTTTTCTCCACTGATCTCCAGTAGCATATTGGGCACCTACTGACCTAGGGAGATCCTCCTTCAGTATCCTATCATTTTGCCTTTTCATACTGTTCATGGGGTTCTCAAGGCAAGAATACTGAAGTGGTTTGCCATTCCCTTCTCCAGTGGACCTCATTCTGTCAGCCCTCTCCACCGTGGCCCACCTGTCTTGGGTGGCCCCGCGGGCATGGCTTGGTTTCACTGAGTTAGACAAGGCTGTGGTCCGTGCATCATACAGTAGTTCTAGCTTAAATTTTTTTTGAAGAAATTCTATATTGTTTTCCACAGTGTCTGTACAAGTTTACACTCCCACCAACAGTTAAGCAGGTCCATGTTTAATGACTAGATAAGAATGATGCGTGTTTAGAACATTGTTGAAATTAATAACAAATACCCTAAGTTTACTTAAAAGAGCTCAGGAATATAGTAAAATAATTTTTCATACAAATTACTATTGAATCTTGTCAAATTCTAAATCAGTAAAGTTTAAGTTTAGTCCAAGAATGTATTCTTGTCTTGAAGATTATTCTGGCTTTATATTTAAGCTAAAGTTGTTTAGGCACAAGAGGAGTCAACCAAATTTTTATACATTTAGGTCTGTGGGAGACATACCAATTGACTAATGAAAGACAGGGAGAGATAGAGGGGGAGAAAAGGTTATATTGGCCACAGATGTGAGGCTGGTAATAGTTCTGTTTGCTTATCTTCAAAACTGTGCCACTTTTTTTTTTCAGATATGTGGGAAAGCCTTGGGAAACAATAATTGGAAACAATAATTGGATTAGAACTTTTTTTGATCTTTAACATTAGAACTCAAGAGACCGTATAGCAAATGCTGAATTCCTGTCTGTTTCATTACAGTTCCTTTGGATTAGGCTTGCTGTCTGTCAGCAGCGGATAGAAGAAGGAAGAGGAGGAGGAGAGACAGGAAGAGGTAAGGGGAAGGACGGAGCAGAGAAGCGGGGAGGACTCCCTGACACAGGAAGAGAAGCCCTCAGTGCAAACCACTGCTCAGCGGCAGCGCCGGCGCGCACCAAGCCAGGCCCTGGTGCGCAGAAGCCCACTGCCCCAAGTACTGAAAAGTGGAATTAGATTTTCAATTGCCAAGAACGTAGTATCTATTCTTTAATATTCTTATGGACGGAGGCTTACTTCTTAACATGAATATTGTTGTGGTAGCATATTTTAAAGAACTTTCATTTGTCATTCAGTCATTCACCTAAGTTGAGGGCTGACTGTAGCTTGGAACGCTTCTCAGCCCTACTGCCGTCCCGCAGGTAAACAGGCACGCTGTGTGCACAGAGCTCTTACTAAACCCTTCTAGAAGCATCCTGGAGGGTGCAGCCCACCCCAGTTCAGGAAATGATGGACACTCTGCGGAGGGTGTTGGGGTTTCTGCGCAGCTGGTGGAAGAGGAGAGCCTGCTCTTTACCGACTATTTCCATCCTAACTGCCCTACTCAGGGGTGTGCAATAAAAACACCTCTCCGCTTTAAGCTTCATTTGGGATATTTTAGTTTTCTTTGGCCCTGTCTGAGCCCTTTTGCTAGTCTATAATTCAGACAAAGGACCTTGATAGGTTGTTAGTTTGCTTTACCAAAATCTTTATTTGACACGTTTCTTAGAGTACCTTTAAATACTCATCACTATTTATTAACTTTACCACTCTATTTAAAGGAAGCTAATATCTATGCTTTTCACTATCAAAGAGAACTTGCTGAAATCAAGCTAGATGGCCAGCTACTCTCCTTACCAAAAGTCCCCATGCTGTCCTTCTGCCCAGTGGGTAAGTCCACAAAGTTCACGCTGGTGGCCACGACTGAGCTACTTCTGCTCCTGGTCGACATGGTTCTTTGGAGCTCAACATCAATCCACTGGAAGCTTCACGAGCCAATTAATTAGGACTGGAAAACTGAAGGATTGGCCAAGGAGAGAGCTTACCACCACATCAAGGCTAATTCCAGGAGATGTTGAAGTTATTTCTACCATCAATAGTTATTCAAATTCTGTCTTTATGAAAGTGAAGGAGACTTACAAAAGTTGGGGTTATTGCCAGTAGCATCAACAGGACTTGGGACACCTCAAACAGACCACCTGACCTGCCTCTTGAGAAACCTGTATGAAGGTCAGGAAACTATAGTTAGAACTGGACATGGAACAACAGACTGGTTTCAAATAGGAAAAGGAGTACATCAAGGCTGCATATTGTCACCTTGCTTATTTAGTTATATGCCGAGTACATCATGAGAAACGCTGGACTGGAGGAAGCACAGGCTGGAATCAAGATTGCTGGGAGAAATATCAATAACCTCAGATATGCAGATGACACCACCCTTATCACCGAAAGCGAAGAAGAACTAAAGAGCCTCTTGATGAAAGTGAAAAAGGAGAGTGAAAAAGTTGGCTTAAAGCTCAATGTTCAGAAAACTAAGATCATGGTATCCGGTCCCATCACTTCATGGCAAATAGGTGGGGAAACAGTGGAAACAGTGGCTGACTTTATTTTTCTGGGCTCCAAAATCACTGCAGATAGTGATTGCAGCCACAAAATTAAAAGATGCTTACCCCTTGGAAGGAAAGTTATGACCAACCTAGATGGCACATTAAAAAGCAGAGACATTACTTTGCCAACAAAGGTCCATCTGGTCAAGGCTATGGTTTTTCTCCAGTGGTCATGTATGGATGTGAGAGTTGGACTATAAAGAAAGCTGAGCACCAAAGAATTGATGCTTTTGAACTGTGGTGTTGGAGAAGACTCCTGAGAGTCCCTTGGACTGCAAGGAGAACCAACCAGTTCATCCTAAAGGAGATCAGTCCTGGGTGTTCATTGGAAGGACTGATGTTGAAGTTGAAACTCCAGTACTTTGGCCACCTGATGCTGACTCATTGGAAAAGACCCGGATGCTGGGAAAGACTGAGGGCAGGAGGAGAAGGGGACAATAGAGGATAAGATAGTTGGATGGCATCACCGACTCAACGGACATGGGTTTGGGTGGACTCTGGGAGTTGGTGATGGACAGGGGGGCCTGGTGTGCTGGGGTTCAAGGGGTTGCAAAGAGTCGAACGCGACCGAGTGACTGATGACTTGACTTGACTTTGTCATTATTATCTGAACTGGGGTTGACATGCTGAGGAGTGAAGTGTGGAGTAGCAGTAGTAGTAGTTGGTGATTGGACGTCCGAATCAGAAAGGTTAATCGAGTAAAAGTGATCTAAGTTTTAGGATATAGAAGGTACTTGATATCCCTTATTATGTATTTTCCGAATAATTGAGTCAAGGATTATATATTATTCAAGAGGTATTTCTATACACTAATCGTCTTCATTATAGTAATAGACGTTTGGGACTCTAGACGACGTCGAAGGTCATCATTTGTAAGTTAGTAGGGACCGGAGTCAAAGAGGATTTAGAAGTGACACCTAACGACCGGTGTCTTTGGCTGACGTCGTCCGTCTCAAGGTTGAAAGTGGTCGTTGTGTTGACCCAGAACCGACTACCCTCGTCTTTTATTTACAAACCCCTATAGGATTTTAGGACCTCTTGGTCTGAACCCCTTACTCCACGGCATACCGGGTTTACTACGACGTCCTGACAGACTCCTGAACGGGGGACGGGAGGGAGCTGTGTGTGTTCGGAGGTCTCCGAAATAGGCTCGACGGCTGTGTCCGCTCCCGGGGAGGACCGAGGGACGAGGGACTCTTTCCTTCTTTCACTTCGGCGAGTCAGGACAGTCTGAGACACTGGGGTACCTGACATCGGATGACCCGAGGAGGCAGGTACCCTAAAAGGTCCGTTCACATGACCTTACCCATCGGTCAAGGAAGAGGTCCCTTAGAAGGGCTGGGTCCCTAGCTGGGGCCCAGAGGACGTAACGTCCGTCTGCGAAATGGTAGACTAAGTGGCCCCTTCGGTGAGAGGGACGAAGAGACCTTTTACTTCCCGTCAATAGGGAGGAAGGTAATAAAGCCAAAGGGAGAAGCACGGCCTTTTCTGTGAAAGAAAACACATTTTGCAGAACAGAACACTCAGACACAGAAAATTTAAGTCGTCTTCCTAAGGCACAAAATCTGCGGTTCCCAAGTCCCACTTGGACATGCTTTCTGCCACACACACTGTGAGAGAAAATAGAGACGGAAACAAGCAGCTGATGTCTGATGAACAGAGAAGAGGCTCCACAGTGACTCTGATTTTCTTTAAAAAAAAAAAAAAAACAGCACTTCAAACGTTACCCGAAGTGCCTGCCGCCAGCGCTGTGTCTGGGCACCCCTGGCACTTTCGTGGGCTGTGTCATCGCCACAGAGGAGAGGCAGTGGTGTTTAGAAAGACTGAATAGGCAGAACCCAAGCCCGAGCCGTGTCCCCGTGGACACACTCAGGCCACTGGCCCAGGGACCCTCAGAGCTTCCCCTGTGACTCCTCCATGAAAAAAAAAAAGGATGACGATGCGTTCAGGAGGAAGAAATGAATTGCTCCCAAACAGTGCGGAAGATGAGCGGTGAGTCTGAATGAAACGCGGGTCTCTGCTTGTGCAGCGTTCCAGTCGGGCCAACCTCACCTCTAAATGCACCAACGGTCCCATACATTTCTTGAAAGGAAATACTGACATGATCCCCTACAGGAACTGCTAAGAACAATGGTGGGCACTTCTGCTTATTTTCACAGGAAGAAGAATCATGTACTTTTGCCGTCGGGTAAGGAACGGCGAGACCTGGAGCCTGGTTTGCAAAGGCGGCGGTGGTGAAAGAGACCCCATGGGGGGAACTGCGGGAGCAGATGCAGAGAAGCAGACAGAAGACCCAGCCGAGGACAGGGTGGGAGAGAAGGCGGCGGGGCGAGCCCCGGAGCCTGAGGAACACGAACGGGGCTGGACAGACAGCCGTCCAGGCAAGGGATCACCTTTAACCGCGCACAAACTGCCGCAAAAAAGCAAACGAGCTAAGGCAGTTGACAAAGACACAGGGGTGAGGTAAAATATGACAATAATTGGAGAAGTATTGAAGAAAATGCATGCGGGAGAAATGAAGGAAATATCTAATAATAAACTATCCTGACCTGAGCTTCCTTTTCCAAAGTAAAGAAGGAAACTATCTGACCTGGGTGTCATGGTGACCGGGGGCGGGGGAAGCCACACACTGCCCTCTGTCCTAGTAAGTTGTTAAGAGGAAGATCAACTACTCAGCACAGACTCTGCAAATCAAGATCAAATGAAGGGCGTGCAAGAAGCACAGGCTCGGCATTCGATCTATGTCAAAGGGAGCAACAAAATCTCGAGGGCTGCTATCTGTAACCTTCTTCAGTGTTCACGAATGGCAAAAGTTAAAAAGCTAACACTGAAGTAATTCTTTTCTACAAGGGGAAAGGATAATGATGCTCTGCGAAGGGTCAGTATGAAGAGAGAAAAGGAGAGGAAGAGGGGAGAGTCCGTGGCCATCCGGGGGCATGAGCATGGAGTTGGCTGAGGACCGCGAGAAGGCGTGTGCCGCCAAGGTTTCCCTCTGCAGCCACGAATCGTGAGATCTCACCAAGCAGGGAGGGAGCCCGAGGGACATGAACACCTCACGCGGGATTCAGAGCAAGCGGGCAATGGAGAAACAGTGGTTTGGACATGCTGAGTGTGAGAAGCCAGCAGGACTTTCCAGCAGAGTGAATCGAATCTGCAGGCTTCCAGGAACAGCGTTTGGAGCCGGCAAAGGAAAAGTGAGGGTACGATAAGGTCAAAAGTGAACTCCATGATTCAGACATAAAAAAGCATGAAAATCTGCCATTTGTGGCAACAGAGATGGGCCTAGAAGGCATCATGCTAAGTGAAATAAGTCAGAGAAGACCAAGATCTTCCTTATGTAAAATCTAGAAAACAAAAATTTAAAACAGCTCATAGACACAGAGAGCAGACTGGTGACTGCTAAAAAGCAGACAGGTACTGACACTATGTCCAATATTACTTAGAAGGGCTCTTTTCACTCCAAGATTAAATGTGTTTTATGTTTTCTTACAGTAATAATAAAAAAATAAACCTCTTTAAATTTAATCTTTTAAAAGATTTGAAGTAAATTTTTAATATGGCTTGAAGTAGGATTAGATTTTAAGTTATTTTAAGTGGAGGGCAGTATCCCCAAACTGTGTGTTTACTGGCACATCCTTACTAATAATATCTTCCTAATAAGGTCAATTCACATCACACTCACTAACACACACTCAGGCACACTCACGCACAGAGGTGTTCACACTCTATGCACTCTCTGTGATGATCTGGTGCTCCACCAAGACCAATCTTTTAAAAATATTCATATCCTTATATCAGCCAAGGCGGAGGAAAAACCTTCTCAAAAACAGAACTTGAAAGTCTTCACCACGACCATCATGTAAAAAGGATAAAACCCCCACATGGCTGAGAAGTTAATTACTTGTTCTCAACACACTTTTTCCAGCCTTATTTCCTAACACCACTCACCACTAGTAACGCCACATTTTTCAAATGTCCTTTTAATTTTATAATATATCACAATTATTCTGTGTAACCATCATATGTGTCTTCTAAGTGTTGAATGACCTGGTCAGTTTTTTTTCCCTGAACCATTTGAAAAAGGGTGTGTGTGTGTGTATATCTTTATCTATATACATATACATATATATACATAAGAGGATTCCCAGGAGCCTCAGTGGTAAAGAATCTGCCTGCAATACAGGAGACTTGCAGAAGATGCAGGTTTGATCCCTGAGTTGCAAAGATCCCCTGGAGAAGGAAATGGCAACCCACTCCACTATTCTTGTCTGGAGAATCCCATGGATAGAGGAGCCCCAGGGGGCTATAGTTCATGGTGTCTCAGATTCAGACACAACTGGGCAACTGAGCACTCACACTCACACACACACACACACACACAAAACCGTTTACATAATATTAGTCCTTATTTAACTCATCAAAGTCTTAAATCCAAAGAGGAAGGGCGCTGTCTTCCATTATAACAGAGCCTAAGGCAGCCATCATAGTCAGCGGACGCAGCAGCGACACCACGGCTTCCCGCCACACACGCTCCCCGAAGCCAACGGCGTCTGCTGATGCCCTTTATAACATCCCCCAGTTCTGGAGCAGAATTCAGTCCACGAGGACAAGGTGCTTCGTTGTCACGTCTCTTGAGTCTCCTTCAAATCTGGAATAATCCTTGACCCTGACATTGTGAAGACCGGGGGTAAGTTATTTTATATAACGTTCCTCTTGTGGTTTGTCTGACGTCTCTGACCAGAATAACACAGAACGGTGATTCTCAGGGCACCACATTTAAAACACTGTCCGCTCCCAAGGGTGATGTTCATTTTGAGTTCTTTGTTAAGGTATTGTCTAACATTTCCACTGCAGAAATTACTACTGCTACTTTCCCCTTTAAATCTTGCAATCTGTAGGGAGGAACTGTGAGAACACAGTGTGAGATTTTTAGTTTGGAAATCCCTACCCACTATTACTTAAGACTGTTGTTAAGCTTCTAAGTGAAAGTGGCTCAGTCGTGTCCAGCTCTTTGTGACCCCATGGACTATACAGTCCATGGAATTCTCCAAATCAGAATACTGGAGTGGGGAGCCTTTCCCTTCTCCAGGGGATCTTCCCCACCCAGGGATCAAACCCAGGTCTCCCTCATTGCAGGCAGATTCTTTACCAGCTGAGCCACAAGGGAAACCCAAACTCGAAAGCTTCTAAGATGACACATTATTTTTTGTCTTTTTGGTATGAAACGTTCATCAGTCCCAGAGCATAGAAAACTTCCCCTCCGGCCCCCAGGCAAGCCTCTGCTGCAGAATGCGTTCCAAGTGTTGATGTCATTGTATCCTCCCTTTGCTGACTCTAAAAAGGCAGGGACCACTTGTTGCCAGCATTTAACATTCTTCACTCTTGTGAATTAGTTACATTATTACTCAGGGACTTTTATTGAAAGAAATTCTCCAAAGTTTGTCACTTAAGATTTAAAAAATGAGATGCAAAATGGAGCCAACTCATAATCCCTTGAATTTAAGCATATTCAGTAAAATCACGTTCATAGAACCTAACAAGGACTGCCTAACAGTCTATGAGCAAACAAGGAGGAGATTTTGCTAGTCTGACTTTGCCTTGAGATCTCGGGAACAAAAGAAGTCTCTTGCTCACAGGTCCCCTGCACTGTCTGGACGCCTTCTGGGGCCGGTGTAGAGCCCATGGAATTATCTGGGCACGGCTTTAACCCTCACCGCCATTCGGCAGCATGTGCTGCTCTGAAGGAACCCTGGGCTAGCATCTATGCAGTTTTATCTCTAAGAGAAATGACGGTCGGGGGCATGTCTGTAATTTGTGTGTCCTCTCATCATCTGCCACTCAGTTGCTAACCACGGGACTTCTGGGGAAGACAGGAGCCTGTAAATCTCACAGGTCTGCCCAGACTCACCCTTGCTGCGCCTCTTCTGCTTTGCATGCGCAGTGCCGGGTGTTGTGAGGATATCTGATGTAAACACAAGAGTTTCCATTTTATCTAGCTTTGAAAAAAACCGGTTATAAGCACTCCGGATCCAGCGGATCTTGGCAACCGTGACTTCCTATGTAGCTTCTCCAGGTGCCACCCTCGAAGGTGGACCTCAGAACCCTGATGCTCTTTGTTTCCAAGACCACATGGCTTTGTCCTCGGATGCTCCTGGACCATCCACTGTGCTCTCGGCCGGAGGTAAATTGGCCCCGAGCCTGAAGTCCTTTGCAAAATCAGCTAGAAGAGGGGCGGGTGCTCTGAGTCCTCTTTCATTGAAGACAGGTCTGCCTCTCAGCCAAGCAGAGCCTGCACGGCTTCCACGCCTCGTTTCCCTTCTGTTCCACCTCAGAACTGCCAATGCCGACTTCTGAAATCAGCTGGCCCCACTGAGAACTCAGATGGGTTTCTTCAAACAAACAGGCAAATGTAAGTGAATGAATTTAACGAGTTTTAACAACTGTTTATTCAAATCTGAGTTTTTAGAAAAATTACTGAGCACAAAGTCAGTGGCAGGCACATTATTTGGTACGTGAGGGGTGAACATATGGAATGTGATCAAGTCCTTGCCGCAAGGTGACCCTGGGACGCTGAGGATGACGACTACTTTATGTGAGCTGCAAGTGCTGAACTCAGATCCCAAGTCCCCACCTCAAAAGCCAGAACCTCCCTCCAGAAGCGCCTGGATCTGCAGACCAAAGGACAGGCACGACCTCACAGGTCAGTTCTGACAAACCCCATCAGGGCTGGAGACTTCCGCTCCTGGAAGAGCAGGGCAGACTCCAGCAGCATCACTGAATCTGCCCGACCTGCATTCTAACGTGTCTCATAGGTGATCCGGCTGCACAGTGATGTTTGAGAAGCGTGGTTGAGCAGGTTGTTAAATGTTTTATTCCATTTAAAACAGTGACATAACTTTGCAAAGTTGAACTCAGATGAGGAGATCGCGCTTTATGCTGCAACATATTTATAAATAAGTAACGTATTATTTACTTATCCTTATCAAGCCCTAACATCCCTTAACTCTGCCTCATGTTGCCGAAAGCCTTTGAAGAACGTGCAGCTCAACAGCTCTGTGTGGTTGCAAGGGAATCAAAAGAAAACATTACCATTCCGGTCACTGGAGGCAGCACCAGCTGTTACGTAATTCTGTTATAAAGCTATTTCCTGCTACTGGAGGGTTTGAAATAACATTTACTTGTATAATTCTAATTCCATTTAGTTTATCCATCCGGGGCCAAATAAAAAGCATAAATTAATCCACTATGAATATGTCAGCCAGATAACCATTTTAGAATTGGAGAGAATTAAACGTCATTTACAAATCCTTTATAACCTTATCAAAACACCTTTCCTGAAGATCTCTAAGCATCTACTGTATGTCTCATACTTGACCCATTATTGTTTACCAGAACGGTATCTTTCAAACTTTCCCAGTTCTCAGCAAGTTCTGGGAGATACGGGCTATATTGGCACAGATGGCCTGCAAAGAAACAGCTTTGGAGAGAATGGAGACCATATCAGGTCTTCATGGAGGGTGGGGGAATGAAACGTCCTCTTGTTCTGCAACCCAGAGGGTCATCTCTTAAACATGAATGTGCAGCTAATCAATTGGAAGGCTTTACTGGTCTAAAGTCTAACGGCTCTAAATTTATTTTTTGATTTCAAAGGTTTTAGAGATGCATATTGTAACATAAAGCAGCTGTGAATATATGAATATGTATGTCTGTGTGTAAGAGAGAGAGAATCATCAAAATAATCTTACTTCCTCAAATGGGGATCTTCATGAAAAAGGAGCATTGCCAGTCACCCTTTCAGGCCCCTCTCTGCTTCTGACCAGATTCTGGAGTAAACGTCAAACCGTGTCCTTCCAGCAGGAGGTTGTCTATGCAGCGGGCCTTCCTGGGTCACCCTGGCTGCTGGTTCTCACCCCCAGGGGAGCACGGCCTAAGCGTGTTCCCGAAGGCCAGATCCTGCTCCTCCTCAGAATAGCTCACGTGAACACCCACATCGGAAGTCACCTGAACACTGCAGACTGCTGCTCTCTCTGGGGGGGCCACAGACACAGCACAGCCCCTCCACTGATGCGGAGAGGGCTGATTCCATCGATGGGCTCCGCCCACCTGTTCAGCCTACAGCTCATTCTGCTCCTCGGTTAGCGAGGTGTCAGGGCAAGGGGACTGACCTTCTCTTTTGCTCAGTCTTCCTGACCCACAGTCCAGATGGGGCAGCAGGCCCTCTCCATCTGCATCTAAGACTCGGTCGTTAGACTTCTGAGGCCGAGGCCCGCATGCAGCTTGGGCCGCGACAAGGCTCGGAGGCAGGGAGCTGATGCCGGCCTAGGGGCCCACGCGTGACCACTCCCCCCAAGAACTGCCACAAGGACTGGGTCCGAATCCAAAGGAATACAACAGTCGCGTTTGGGGAGCACGGTTATGTATGAAGCGCCAACGTGGTTTTCAGTTTTACATTGACCCATATGGATAGACAGGAATGTGAATGCCTACAAACGGGACATTTTCCTTGCTTTTCATTTGACATGGAGAGTCGTGTCTAAATCAGGAAAGAACAAGAAGATGAGACTGGTTATACTGAGAGAAAAAAAGAAAATATAGGGAACTGTGTCTTTGGATGAAGAGTGAGGACAAATGCAAGAGGCGGAGATGGGACGAATGAAGGAGAATCAAGGGGAAAATACGGGCCGTGCTCGAAATATGAGCGCAGGGAGGCGAGAGCGGCAGCAGGGGACGGGCTCAGTTACAGAAACAGGGAAACGTGTGGAGGAAGCAGCGGGCCCCGGGCGGAAAGGAGAAGCGCAAAATCAAAGTCAAGCGGCCTCAACAAGGGGAGCAGCAGTGTCACAGCAGAACCGGAAACACAGAGATTAGTGGAGGAAGACGGGCACGTGGCCCAGAATCTGCAGTCTCTGCCGTGGAGAGACACAACACCATGGCGCTCTGCTGCTGCTAAGTCGCGTCCGACTCTGTGCAACCCCACAGACGGCAGCCCGCCAGGCGGCCCCGTCCCCGGGAGTCTCCAGGCAAGAACACTGGAGGGGGATGCCATTTCCTTCTCCCAATAGGAGCCCTAGGAACCTGGTAAAGAAAATATGCTACTAAGGAGATGGTCAATAAAAACAAAACAAGAAGGGATCCCTGGATAAAACGGACTAGAGAAGAGACACAGAGAAATTCTCTAAAGAAGAACACTCCTAGGGGTTGGAAAGCCTCCTCTCCGCCTAAATCTGCGAAAACTTCCCTTTTAAACAAGCACTTGTTCTCACTGGGCCTCGGTTTTCTCACCTGTGAGGCCTCACTGCTTTCCTGACGGTAAAGAATGCGCGTGCGTACATGCGCCAGTTTCAGGATGGGTCCGTTCCGTTTCTCCCCCTGTAACTTACTACTTCTCAAGGCTTCTGTTTCTTCCAGTAGGAGAATAATTGGGTTTTTCTCCTTAATGTGATTGTTCTTGAAATTGATAAGCTCAAAATACTTTGCCCAGGCAATAACTTTGAACTTCCTTGTGAAACTTTGCAATTGATTTCACTAGTGACCTCTAGCAGCCTCTTATAGGAATAGACTTCAAACATTTACATTTTTAAAGGGCAAAGAAATGCTTCTCAAGCTCAGAAATCACCAATGAATAACTAGAGCCTAGCTCTTCAGGTAAAAGATAATTCTGTTTTTCCAGGTAGAGTAAAAGATGTGCTTATATCCTAACATACATGAACTGTAATTTACTTAGATAAAGGCCAATATAGTCTTTCCCTTCAAAGGGCAGTAGTTATTAACACTAGAACTTCTAAGGGGTAGGCACATTTTTCTCAGTGACATTAAGCTGAGAAGATACTCTTTTCTCATCTGAAGTCAAGAACTGCTATAAAAACCTTCACCCTACTCAGGGCGATAGGGAGGATTTTATGACAGGGCATTCACAAAAGATACCCACAGTTTTACAGGCAAGGAGGGATTTCACCGAAAGCTTGAGCAGAGCACATTCTACTGGAAATGAGGAACATGTCCAGCGTTTCCCACACTCTACGATAACAATATAAACACAAATAGCCTCCATCCGAAACAGAGGGGAGCGAGTCTCTGGAGTCACAGTCGAGTCTCTCTGAACCTTAACGACTCTATTGGGAGTGACCGCAGAGGGGCAAGGCCTCTGGACTTTGAGTGGAGACAGCCTTAAAGGCAGGAGGAGGGGCTCAGAGGCTCTTCAGCCTGACTGATCGGGGGTGGAGGGAGAGACACTGCCAGGGGACCCCACAGGCCTCGCCGCCTCGCTCAAAGCTGGGGGCACCAAGGCCTGTCT